>WIGM01001138.1:0-12456 GCA_014235935.1 Colletotrichum musicola
TCGTTTGTCGCGTATGCTGCCTGGCCGGACTTCCTGGCAACTGCCTGCAGCCCTCGTCCTAATTCCCCGTAATCTTTGATACGGGGTCGGTGATATGAACCTAGGCTAGTAGGAACCTTCCAGATGCAGTTGCAATCTGACTTGTTACAAAATTCGCATATATCGTCCTTGTTGTATATCCTAGTTGGGTCGGCTGGCCAAGGGTAGTCGTCGGGCCAGCCTTGCGGACGGGGCGAATCTTGATGGCTCTCAGAGTTGTATGTGTTTTCAGCCACGGAAGGGAGAGGTTGTAAAAGCGAGACAATTCTCTCGGACTCCCTCTGGTGGGTCGTCTTCTTTACGCGCGTGGGCGATGACGACGTCCTGCTTGCGAGCGTCTACATGGGCACGGCGAGAACGGACAACGGCAGGGTGCGGATTCGAGCGTCGTTCGAGTACCTGGTGCGATGGGTCAAGGGTGTCTTCTGCCCGTCCTTGTGCCGGGCGGCCGTGGCGGAAGGTCACGACCGCGGGTGACGGGCGGCGGGACGTGGGTCCGGGTCGTTGGTCCGCGACAGAGGACGGTGCGAGGACAGCTTGGTGGCTTGCAAGAGGCGTGGTATCAAGGGCGGGAGGGTGTGGACCTGGGAGCGTTGTGTATGTCAGCTGTTTGGTTCGATGGAGCGGGTAGTTTGCTTTGTTAAGAAGGCGCAGAGGAAGGCGGAGGGTGAAGGAGGCTGAAGCGGAGCGCGGTTTAGGCAAGAGCATAGCCACACCGTACGGCAGGGTGCAGGTTCGATGGGTGGTCTGTGGATGAGGAAGCCGATGGTACCTGGTGGGGTGCTCTGTAGTAGTAAGAGTCGCGGGTGCGCCGTGTGCTTCTGTTGCGTTGGCATTGTCTCGTTGTGTCGCCTGGTGAGTACTCTGACCTCAGGTTCCGTTCGGGGATAGGTGTTGGGTGGTGTGGACGTAGGTAAAAGACGCATTGATGCGATCACGACAGGATGGTCAAGACATCCCACGACTGCTAACAGCTGCACGACCTCTTTCATGGGACGCAACCTTGGAGTGGGAGGTGATAACTGCGTCAAGTTAAGGGCGGCAGGGTGTGCCGGCGCCGGGTGAGAAGTCGCACGGGAGGCGTTGCACAAGGCACGGAAGAAGGGAAGGCATGGCTCTCATCAACTATTATTCACTGCTACCTAAGTGGGTGCCGGGTGCTATTGTCTGCCCAACGCAAACGGCCGGATGAGGGTGGCGGTCGGAGCCAGAGGTGTAGCCATGTGCCCGTCTGGGAGCGGCGTGTTGATGGCGTGGACGGGAGTTGCCCAGCCTTACGGCGAGCTGTAGATGTGACGGGGCACCTCGTACGGTCTGCCGGACTCGGCAGGAGGCTCGGCCGGTGGGGGGGTGAGACGCGGTCGTAGGCTGGCCATGCGAAAGCCGACGTTGCCGATATTGCCGACATTGCCGATATTGCCGACATTGCCGATATTGCCGCTGTCGCCGCCACTGCTTCCGCCGCTGCCGATGGGAGCGTCAACAAGGGTCTTCTCCCTGAACTCGTTGGTCGTGAGGACAATAGTGGGCAGGATCTGGCCGGCGTGTTAGTAAATGCGTCAAGACGGGCGAGGCACGGGACTGGGCGTACCTCGTTTTGCTTGGCCGTGTGCCGCGCGCACCACTGACGCAGCGTCAGGCCGGGTTGGGGGCGGATGCGGTGGGACGGGTCGAACTGGCCCGGGCGGGCGCTCGGGGGCAGCCAGAGCTTGAATCGGATGTTGCGGGCTGCAAGGTGCTTCTGGTAGAACTCGGCTGTGACGCGGAGGCGTGTCTGGTAGAGGGCCAGGAGCTCGCTGTGGTCCGCGAAGGACCAGACTGTCGGCAGGTGGTTGGGGCGTGCGAGCTTGAGCTGCCTGGGCCGGTTGGGTTTGAACTTGGGTGTGCCATTGACGACGGTGTTGGCGTGCTGGAGCAGCTCCTCTTCCCGATCGCCGAAGGGAGCGAGAGGCTTGGACTGGAAGAACACGACCGGCGGCTGGCTCTCTGGGCCACGGGGGAAGGTGGAGGCGCGGGCCGGCGTGCTGCTGGGCAGCGGCTCGAACGTGCCGCCGGGCGCGGGTCGAGAGGTGGCTGGACGGTCGAGCATGGTGCGGGCGTGCGTCTGCAGGCGGGTTAGTGGTGGGTGGCTGACGGGAAGGGCCGACCGGCAGAGATGCCTACCTGTCTGGCGATGTTGGCTCGGTGGTTGACGTCGGCGGATGAACGTGGTTGGGTCGGCGGTCAGGTTTGGAGGTTGCGCCTGCTTGGGTGGGTGGTTGACGTCGGCGGTTGGGCTCGGAGGTTGAGGGTGGTTGTAGGAGAGATGGTTGGATGTCGGAGGTTGGGACCTGAAGGTGAAGTCGGAGGATGTCTTAGGTAGGTAGGAGGAGGATGGAGGTGAGGTCGGAGGTCGAAACTCCGAAACGGGTAGGCGGTCATGCTCAGCAGGCAGCTACGACCGAGTCTCGGAGCGTCTCGCAGGCGGGCCGCTACTGCGAGGAAGGAGCGGCTGGGTGGTGTGAAGGACGACGGGAGGTCGTTGGAAGCAGGAAGGGGGAGGGAAGGGGCGGCTGTCTTGAGATGCCACGTGACGATCCTCGTCGTCCGGCGAGACAGCAGCCCGAGGCGGCTGCACGTGGTGTGGGAGATGGGAAGGGATCGCGGCGGAGGGTTGTCTGGACGCGTCGAGGCTCGACGCGACGGGATTCTAGGCTTGCGATGATGCCCTGGGGGGTGTTCTTGCCTGTGTATGCCTACTAGCTAGGGCGTAGGGTACGGCGTACGGAGTTGACGGCTTGCCGTTGTCCTGCTGGTCGCGGGTGGGTTTTGATGATACCGATGTCCGGCGTGTCTGTGCGACTGTGCGGCTGAGACGGCGGAGAGGTCCACGTCCCTGGACTCGTCGACGCCCTGCTCGACGTCGCTATTGTTGCTGCGCGCCAGTTTGATGGCGACGGCCTCGCTGGCATGGTCTTTGGCATCGCTCGAGGCTGTATGCCGCTGGGCGCATTGAACTGCTCCAGGCCCCACGGGGCGACTGAAGGTGTCTTTCGGCTCACGGTGGAGGTCAGAACGATGGCCTCTGTGCTAAGTGTCGTCAAGGAGAGGCGGAGGGCCGGGTGGGCATGGTCGGGGCACGTGAGGTTTCGGCCAGTTCCGGCAAAGGTCAACAGTGACGACACGATCTGTCATGCGTGTAAGAGCGCAAGGCCCCTCAGGGGCGCTCCGCTTACGTACGAGACCGCATTCCGGGCGCGGAATACGGGCGCCACGGCGTAGTCGAATACGAGGGTCAGGAAAGGATAATTATCACAGATTCGAGATGTACCTGTACCAATATTACTATATAGAGGTGTCCTGGTCCTGTGCTGGCCCTCCCGTAACAATCAAGCACATCGGTTACGTAATTCGACTTATACGCAGGGATCCCTGTTGAGGACTTCGTTGTCACACCCCCGAGTCACCGTTCTCTTTATCGAGCGGGTCAGTTCCGGGGGCTCTATGAGGCCATGCCCTTGTCGGCACCGACCTGGCGGCAGTAGTAGTTCCACTCGTCGCCGCCAATGTGCTTTCCAGCTGAGTTGCAGACCCGGAGATCGCCGCGGAAGCTCTGAATCGGTCAAGTCAGTGCAAGAACAAGCATTCACGAGTGCCGTGCGGGGCGGGGCTCAAGACTTACAGCAGTGCAGTCGGGGCACTTGTCCCACTGCTTGTTGCCGGTGTTGCGGTTGCGGTATCTTACGCACGCCTTGTCGGTGGCATCGTTGTTCTGTGGAGCCAGCAGCGTGAGTATACAGAGCTGTCCAGGTATCAACATGAACTCGAGAGCTTGCGTACCGCTGGGTTGGACTCCTGAAGGCCATCGTACTCCTTGTCCGCGCACCAAGCGCGATAGTGGAGGTCGGCGGAAACACTATGTATGGTAAGCAAGACATGATCTCGTCAGGGAGAGAGCCGACGGCTTACCCAGTTGCACAGGCAATGGCAGCAAGGAGGACGGTGGCGAAATGCATTTTGAATTTTGATGTAGAAAGCAAGAGACTGATTGAGACGAGATGGTACAGCGAGAAGAATAACCTGACAACGGAAGTGCGTCTGAAGCTGCCTTTTATCTTTTGGAAATACTAGTACACCATACTCTACCCGACAGATTGGTAAGTAGGAGACCTCTATCTCAAGGCAGTAATCATGCCCAGGTGACATACAAAGATCCCTCGGCCCAGCCGAGGCCTGGTTTGTTATGATACGACATCACCTAGGTCCCGCAGAACATCCTATCTCTGAAAGCGACAAGGTCTGACGAATCGCTGGAGTCATCAGTTGCCCGCGTGAGTCTTCTTTTTACAAATCTTCCACGAATGGCGCTCTGTCGACCATCGTGAGGGTCGCCATATCGAAACCCGTGGGAACGAGCAGGCGTATCTCGTCGTTTTTTGGTGGATGTCAACATCAAAGTCATAATATTGGTCCACCATATGTTATCTTCTCATATGACTCGGACGTATCAGCTACCTAGTCAAATTGCGAGGGGCTAGCGGTGGTCACGCTGACACAGAAGAAGCGGGCGATACGTTGAATCCAGCCTCGACAGACAAAAATTGATGAATCGGGAAACGAGTCCGACGGCCACAGAGGTTGCAGGGCTTCTTCTTTGGATTCGTGAGCCTTCATGACTCGGATAGACCCTGCCGTTGTTCGCCGTCGCCGGGTCTGGCGAGAACAACGGCTCTCGACAAGGAACCAGGTCGATGGGAGAAAACCCACACGAGAAGTCCGCGTTGTCAATCAGGAGTCCGCTTGCAGCCGTGCTCACAGGTTGAAATATTGCACTCGATTTCCCCCGCAGCGGTGAAAATCAGACATCTCTACCATCTCTGGACTCTACTGACCTATGGCAAGTCCTATAACAGCTTTAACGAAACCTAAAATCAAGACCTTTTAATAATCCAAGACTTTTAGACTATTGGGAATGCCATTGTATCTTAGAGGCCAAAGCCTAAAAACGTTCTTAAGCTCATGCCACGTAGATCTACTTACAACTAAGCTTAAGACCGCGTGTTGCGGCTTAACTCCCCGTTGCGGGGCAGCATGGGCGAACCTCTAATAGGTCACAGCTCCACAATCACCGTTTATTAACAGTAGTATCGTCGCATGCCACGGTCCATGTCTCTAGCCCAGTGCTCAAGGTCTGCCCCAGCTCGACTGCCTGCCGCACTCAACTCTTCGGACTCGCTTTATGGACGACTACGACCAAAAGGCGTCTGATTGCCCCAAGTCCCGCCTTGTCATGTGGGTTCGCTGAGCTTGTATTAGCCCTAGCAACTAGGATCATGTTGTCCACGACTCCACATACCTGAGCTCAGTCAGAGCCGTGACATTTCGCGCGGCAGCGCAGAACTGAGTCGTGCTCTATCAGGAGCTGGTTTCCTCGCGCCTGACCAGGTCATTAGATGCCCTAGTGTAAAATGATCTGTTTATCGACATTCTATATTCTCGGGCCCTTTGCGTCAGCGGCGCCCGTGACCGAAATGCCTATTCAAGAGTTCACTCATGCGCTCTATTAATATCGCGCTCGCTGCGGCTTGGCAGTCTACGCTTACATCCGATGCCAAAGACTTTTGCCAGGACAAGTCCAAACACCAAGAGGTTTACAGAAACAAGGTAATACATTAAGATGATGAATGTCAAGTCCATGCGGAATGGAACCCTGCCGATCTGCACGTTCTCGGCGGTGAAATACCGCAGCCAACCACCTGACCGACCTCTACATCGTATCGCCATCAGTCCCCATACCACATGGGTGTGCAGGGTCTTGAGTCGTACACTAGTTAACGGATCTAGATAGAAGGCTTCGGCTGTGTAACACCTAATCAGAAGCGAGGGAGACAGTAATGGGGGCGGCGTAGCGAGGATTTGTTGGTGGAGTACCGGTCTACCCCTGAGTGACGGGGTGCCAAGGGAATCCGAGTTGACGGTATCGACGAGAAGCCCACTTTACATTGATGTTACAACATACTGGAGCCTGGACGCAACGCCTTCCGAAAGGGAGCTGAGTTCCTCGGGCTGAGTCGAGTCAAGCCTCGGTCGTTGATCATGACTGTGGGCGGATTTGATTGTTAATCTCAGCACGAATGAGGAAGGTCGGACTTCACCAGCTGGTCTGGACGTCGGCTCAACTAGGTAGAGAGTGGATATGTATTGCTGTCGTCGTGTATAAGACTCAGAATGTCCATGTCTGAAGGTCGTGAAGTATCCTCGACATCGACCTTAGCCTGCCCATCATCCAACCATCATTACATTCGTTTTCACAACAACCTTCCCTCGTTTGTCAAAATGCAGCTCTCTTTTGTCCTCGTTCTGCTCGCCAGCACCACCGGGTACTACTCTGCTGTGTTCTAATTCTTCCCTTGGTCTCTCGTGCTAACGACTCTTCTCGTTGTCTTAGTGTCATTGCCGACCTTCACTACTACGGCTACTGCTACAGCAAGATCCAGCCCGTCAACAACAACAACGTATGCCCCAAGAAGCGTGACACCTCGGACAACATGGCCCTGAAGCTGGGCCGCAGCCGCATCATGGGCCGTGCATACGGCGATGTAAGATCAGTCCTATACTTTGTTCAATACATGCCCGTCCACTCCTCGAGCCTCAAGCTGACCGCCGACCGTCCTAGAATGCCGAGGCCACCAAGAAGGCCTGCGCGGCCTACCGCAAACGCAACACCGGCAGCAAGCAGTGGGACCAGTGCCCTGACTGCACCGTGGTAAGTCTCAATACCCCAATATCATCAGTGCTTCTATACGTCTTCTCTACTCTGTCTCGTATAAGTTTGTGATTCACGAAGGCGGCACACCTTATGACCGGATCGCTAATCATGTGTCGATCATTAGTCCATGAGACACACTACGGACTCGAACTACTGCATTACTTCCTGCAACTCTGCGGCGAAGCACATTGGCGGAGACGAGCTTCACTACTACTGCAAGCAGGCTGGAGCCGATGGCTCCGATGCTTACCCCTAGTCCAACTGACTACGTGTGTGCTACGAACATTACGGCCAGTCCGCCTAGTAGGGGGCCCAGGGGTCCTGTCTGGCATGCAGGGACCCTTACCCTGTAGGCACCGTTTGTACCATAGCAGCTCTTTAAGTAGCTCCTACGGATCCTTCCCCTCCGGAAGGGTTCGTCAATCTTCATCTTCACTAGGACTGCCCTGACCCCTTCCTTCAAGTTAGTCGCGGTGTCCAGTGTCCGGGACAGAAGTAGTTGAGCTCATTGACGTTGTCACTTTTCCTGGGCTTGGTGCTCTTTCTATGCTGGATAAAATGACCTCGCGTAACGTATTGACATTTCTGCAAAGTCACCCTCCTTAAACCTCGAAAAGAGGTGTTTCCGAAGCTGGCCTTGTATGGGACCGATAAGCCCCAATATCGCCTTTGAGTGCATGTGTCTACCAGATTGCCTTGAATATTCGCTTCAGATCTGAGTTGTTAGCCACTAACAGATTAGTTAGGTTACTATGCTTCCATTTGGGCAATGGAAGGCCATCCAGCCTGACCTGGAATGGGGCGATCGTTGAAAGCTAGTCAAGCGCCATGTCTTATACTGCAAACGGTTCAACGCTTCCTTCGAAACAGTCTTCTTGACAGTCAACTGGATGGACCGATTGCTTTGGAAGATGAGCGGAGTCAATCATCTGGAATTCCTAGTGGCAGTCGCCTTTGTGCTAGCAATGCGAGCCCAGCGTGGGACAGAGCATGCTTCCCTGGTGAACGATCTTCATGCGTTGTACGGCGACTGCTACGACGAAGACGACGTACCGTATTTAAAAGCGCAGCTCTTGAGGCTTTTGAACCATCGTATCCTACTACCGACTCCTTTCCATTTCTTGCGTCGCATAGCCTTTGTGGATGACACGAATCATGACGTACTGCAGCTAGCAAAATACTTGGCAGCGGGTACGGTGCTCGACGAGACGTTCATTGGTATCAGGCCAAGTGAGGTGGCAGCTGCATCATATCTTCTGTTCCTGACCATATTCAGAACAGTGAGAAGAAATAACACTTCGAGGCTAGTCTGGGTAGGACAAAGTTGCCCAATCATATTACCTTAGCCACTCACGGGATTCAGTCAATCGAGCACTACGAGCTTACGGGACACAGAGAGGAAGATATCAAGGGCCTATCATATCTTATCTTGCTCAACGTTCGCCGAAGAGGCGTAGCTGACTCGCTCAACACACTCACAACGACCATTTCGGGGTTTGAGGAGTCTGCTGGTATCATAAAACGAGTGAGGGGTGATCCCGCTTTTCTCAACCCTCTCTTCGTTAGATCAGGGGACTACTCAAACGGTGATTGGTGAGCTGTTGCTCACCCAGATATTCTGATGGGAAGTGTTGCCAGCAACGAAAATTGAGAACTGTAACCGTAGCAAAAGAGAAAAAAACCAAAAACCAAGACCGTGATTATTGGCAAATTGTCGTTACTGCTCTTAGTCTTCTCAATAAACTGATCGGTGTGGCGTTACTTTCTGAGTAATAGCTATGTACCCGCGTTTTTCGGAAGGAAGTAGTAATACGGGAAAAGCTTGCAGACAGAACCTGCGAGTTATTAACAACCCAAGGTTTCATGCCGCCTCAATACGACGATAAGTCTGGGCCAGCATCGGCAGAGGGCACCAACTATGCTTAAGAGCAATACACCTGAAAGGCACGGATCGGCCGCGTCGCTCAATTCCCTCACTGACATCCTTCAACATTTCAATTCAATACATTCTTCTATGTCTATATGACGACTCCACTGGTTAGACCGTCTCAGCAGCGGCAATTATTATGTAGTTGATGAGCACGGCGTCTGTTCAAGGATTGTCGCTGAGGACTGCCGCTGGGATCCGCAAAGGACGGGAATGGTGTTTCTCGCATGTCGGACAACTGGAAAATTTGATTTGAACGCTGCATGGAACGACCGTTCGTGGAGACGTTTACACGACTGACATCAAGACCTGCAGTACAATTCTACCGTTATATTCATGGACAAATGTTACTTTTTCTTCGCCGGACTCTCTGGTGCTTATGAAGCCGAAAGCTGCTGCGAATGGCCACGACGGCCTGTTGCAAGTTGTGTGGAGTTGGAGTGGCACGCAATAGTGTGGAGAACAGTGAGCCCTCAGGGGAAAAGTTGGATGGCTCCTCTGTAGTGGAAGTATGGCGGTGCTGCTACTCGTGGCTATTCAGGGACGGCATCATATGCTGTATGTCTTTGGCCATTCTTGAGATGTCGGACTCCAAGGCGGATTGCTGACCAGGGTTCATTGTGCCTCGAAGCGTGTATTCTCTGATGGATCGCATCAAATTCGCTGCCAACTGTCGAAGTATTTAGCAGTGTTCGACAGGCCTTACGGTACTTATCATCAGCGTTGTGGACTAAGTCGGCGGAGGGAGATGGCAGCGCAGCTGTAAATAATAAAGGGGCAAGGAACGGTCGAGAATACATGTATCATATTTCTTCTTTACGTACGAGACAAGCAATCGAGCTTAGTCGAGAAACATAAAGATCAAGCCGCGCAGTACGACTGGCACAGTGTTGAGTTGCTCGTCTGTAGCTTAACAGAAGAAATAAGACAGGGGTTTTCCCTTGCGCGTTGCTTGTAGATCGTCGATAACACCGCACAGCAACATAGTCTTACCCTTACCCGGGTCGCCCTTAACCCAAAACAGTCGCTGGTCCTCATCGTGACACCATTAGCAAAAGTCAGGGTTCTGAAGCACCCAGACATAGGAGTCGGTAAGTAAACCTCCTATAGTATCCTAGATACGCGTTTTGTCGTCGCACGGGTCGGTGACTCGTAAATCGGCGAGGAGGTTTGCATTGTGATACTAGTTGTGCTGGTCTAGAAATAGGGTTAGGGCGGATCTTGAACTGACATCGGTTACTTACGAAAAGCAATGGTGTTTGCATTGTATTGACTGCCACTGCCGGAGTTGTTGTTCTGAGTTCCCGAGCTAATGACATTTTGGCTGCCGGTGCCGAGATTGCTGAAGGTGTTCCCGGTGTCCATTGTCGATTGTCGATGTCGTGGGAGGCTAGCGGGGTAGAGCTCGAAGTTGAGGCACTGCTGCCTGCTGGTGACAAGAACGCGTGGCAACGGGAGGGACTACGGTAATAAGCAGGCCCGGGCAACTTCTTTGCCGCAGCCGCCACCCCAAAGAAGTAGGGCATGCATGTCAGCAGGATAGATCCAATCAAGGAAGAGTAGAGGTCGTCGAATCCTGAAATGGGGCGCACAGGCCTGGGCATGCAGCAAAATGGCACATTCATCACCCCTCATCACCCCTCCACCGACAGCGGCCGGCCACATCACCAGAGCTTCTCGCCTGAATAGATACCCATACCTATAAAGTGGCCACTCGCGCTGCAGCATTTGACCGCGCGACGTGCTGGCTGGCCATGATTGCCGGGGGTTGCAGGCTCGCGATCGGAGTCATATGTACCGCGGGTGCCGGAGTCGTCAGATGTCCCTGCGGCTTCTTGAGAGACTTGCCGAGGTGGCTTGGGAACTTCGCCCGGGGTAGACGTGCACGCAAAAAAATAAGTAGTGGTAGCCCCTGCAGCTGTCGCGTTGTCCCCGCTTCTCTTCTTGATGTGGCTGTGCACGCGAAAACCAAGGTCTCCACAAACTTCAGCACGGCCCCCCAAGGGACTTCCTTCTGCGCTTTCGCTGCAACGGCTCCTTCCAACTAAGCTGCCTTTTGGAATCTGAATTTTCCCTACTCACGCCTGCCTTCATCCGTCAACAACCCAACACTTCTAACCTCGGCAGCCACCGTACCGATAGTGACTTAGTTGGACGAGTCTTTGAAAGCAGCAAGCCACCCTCAAGATCAGTGCCTTTGGCGGCTTCCTCCTGTCTCCGGCCAAGCATTCCGCCTTGCAATCGCCGAACAAGCAGGAGCGCTTCAACACCGTCCTCGTGGCCGAAGAAAGCCCATCCGACGCTTCACGGTCGCCCTTACCTTTCCAACGCCTGTCCTCACAGCTGGCCCTCAGCTGGCCGACGCGACGCAAGACCCTGAACGATACCGCTGCGGACAAGATGGGTACCACCATCGATGGTATCACCCCCGCTGACACAGTGGCTGCTTCCGCCGCAGCGCATTCCTCCGAGTCTACAACCATGCCTCTCGCATATGCCGCCGTTGTGAACTCTGTCACATCTGAGTCAGTCGACCCGTGCCCCAGCCTGGTATTGTCCGTTTAGGAGACCTCGACGAGCAGTCCTGAGGGTAAAGACACGATTGCTGCGACGGAACAAGTGGAGGCTGGCCAGGAGTTCGATCGTACCAACCTCGCTGCCGAGGTGAAGGAAACCTCCATCCACTTGGGGTGCCTGTCTGAGGCGGCTGGCCTTGGGAACGACATCATTCAAGGTAATGGTGACTTGTCATTGCACTGGGAAGTCAATGCTAACCACGCACAGTTGCCACCCCGGCCATAAGTGGGGCTGAGATCAACGTGGCCACTGCCACTGAAACCGGAGACACCACTAAGGCCGCCCAACCAGTGGATAACTCTGAAGCCGCGGAGGATGTAGACGACCCTGAGCACGGCATTTTCGTCTTTGGATCTCTTATCGGCCACCGGCACGACCCCGATGACCAAACCCTCTTCCAGATTCGGGTGTGCTGGACGCACGATGCGCCGACATGGGAACCCGAGTCGAACATCCAGGAGGACGCAGAAGAAGCCCTCTTTGCGTACTGGGATGCTGTCGAGGGTGGTCGCATAGGTGCCATGGCCGACAAGAACCTCTGGCACGCGCTCAAGGTCGAGAAGCACAAGCAAGAGGCCAACGGCAGTGTTAAGCTGTGCGTCTCCTGGGTTGGATCGCCAGAACGGTCGTGGGAGCCCGAGGGCCAGGTCTTGCAATATGCCCGCCAGCACGTCGACGACTACTGGACGGCCAACGGCGGACGACCGAAGCACATCAAGCATACTGTCGTGCCCGTCAAGAGGGGCCGCGGCCTTCCGCGTAACACATCGTTAACACGTCGTTTGTCGAGGAGGCTCCAGAGAAGCCCTAGAAGAAGACCAGACAAGGGAGGGCAGAAGGTGTCGTGTAGTTTGGAAGAGACCCAGAAGGAGGAGGCCGGGGCGGAGATGCTGGCAGATGCTGATCGAGAGCCCCCGGAGAAGCGTGGCCGTGGCCGTCCTCACAAAAGCCTGATGCCATAAATAACCATGCTACCGGGACTTTGGGTGATCACGCTAATAGTCGGTCACGATCTGAGAAGCCAAGAGCCGAAAGGAAGGAAACACTTTAAGGTTGCCAGCACATAGCATCATTTTCATCGTCATAACATGTCACTATTGCTAGAAATTAGCGCAAATGTAATGTGCTACCGGGAACCGCTGTTATTACCAAGCGTTGACCGCCA
>WIGM01001139.1:0-12448 GCA_014235935.1 Colletotrichum musicola
TCCTGCCCAATGGCCCCGTCCGCGCCGGCGACACGGCGTACATGTTCTTCCAGTGGACCAAGAACTACCAGGGCGCGAAGAAGCCCAACTGGTTCTAGAACATCGCCATCGACAAGGTCTCAAAGGCCCCCTGCGGTTCAGATGTCTTCACCCTCAAGCAAAACTACTACTCGTGGCACGTCACCGCCAAGAACAACTACGCCAAGCTCGACGTCGTCATGTCGAACCCCAAGAACGAGAAGGTGCCCCAAACCCTCAAGCGCATCTGGCAGCCCAAGGACAACCTCACTAGCGGCGGTACCATGCGCATCTGGACCGGCAAGATCAACTGGCCCAAGTACGCGAGCAACGAGATGGGCATCTTCATCGTGCCCGACGGCTTCGGCGAGGGAAAACCCGTCCTGTCGCTTTGGCAGTGGACCAAGAACGCTGAATGCGTACAAAACTTCCCCTCGTTCCGTGACATGACGCAGAAAATCCAGCCAGGCTTCGAGGGCGGTGTCAAGTTCTCTTTCAAGGACTACTACGAGCTGAACTGCACCTGGGATGAGAAGACCGAGAAGCTCGACGTCCACATGAAGGGGCCCGAGGCCGACCAGCAGCTCGGCGTCTTCACGCTGTCTGCCCTCGTCGATCGTCACGCGCAGTAAGTTTGGCCTGTTATCTGATCTTAGGACGTGAACCTTTGTTAATGCTGCTTCCCGCAGTGACTTCAACCCGCCTGAGTCTTCCCCGCAAAAGGCCGAGCTCGAGGTCAGGCTCCCGCAGGCGCAGGATTCGCTCCCGCGGATCCTCACGCCGATGCCGTTCCCGCGCACCCTCCTGGAGACTCTGACACACACGGCGGCCTACGTCGACCAGGCCGGCTACCTTGCCAAGTACGCGGAAGAGGTGAGCTGAGTTCCAGTTCTCCCCTCCTCATTTTCTGAGGACAAACGCTAACACCGAAACGCAAAGCGATTCAAAGCGCTCGACGCCGACTCCCACGTCCGCTGCCAGGAGCTCGACGCCGTCAAGACCCAGAACAAGGGCCTCAACGACCGGGTCAAGCAGCTCTCGGACGACCTCGGCATCGAGAAGACTAAGACAACCGACCTTGAGAAGCGCCTCTCGGACGCCAAGGACGACGCCAAGAAGCAGGAGCTCGACTTCGACAAGAAGATCAAGGAGCTCACCGAGAAAAACGATAAGCACGACAAGGAGGACCACAAGCGAATCAAGCAGCTGGAGCAGTTTCTCACGGAGGCAAGGCGCGTCAGGGACGACCTGCAGAAGCGCCTAGACGAGGCCCTCTCGGCACTTTCCACCTCAAATGCAGAACTCCAGGCCGCGAAATCGCGCAACCTCGAGCTCGAGGCCGATATCGCCGCGCTCGAGGCCAAGCTGTCCGTGGAGCGTAGCCACGGCGAGAAGCTGTCGGGCGAGAACACCGATCTCAAGAAGAAGATTGAAGACCTGGAGGCGCAGTTACTAGCGCTCCAGCAGAAGCTCGCCAAGGCCCTGGAAGACCTGCAGCGGACCCAGGAGAGCCTCGAGGAAAAGAAGGGTGACATCAGGAGGATGACGAAGGAGCTGGCTGACGCGACGAACGAGCGCGAAGGGCTCGAGAAGACCATCGAGGAGCTCAAGCGGAAGAGGGAGGAAGCCGAGAAAGGACGCACCGAGGCCGGCGACAAAGCCAAGGAGGCGGTCGCCGCCATCGACAGGCTCAGGCATGAAAGGGATGAGGCCATCAAGGAGCGCGCGGCGATTGACAAGAAGCTGGACGAAACAAGGAAGCTGCGCTCCGATGCTGATAAAAAAGTCGCTGAGCTGAGGGAGAAGCTGCTGAAGTACGAGAGTTAAAGGTTTCCTGAGGATGACGGGTCTGGTTACCTTTGACTGAATACAATGACTTTTCTATAATCTTCACCGAGTCGACTGAATGCAAGACTTCATGCGATGGACACATGCAAGTATGAGACCAGACATAATTCGCTTACATGGCACAGTAGCTAAGATAAGCTTGGGGCACGCAAATATTTCAGTCAATGGCGGCAAATGTTCTCATCTAAATCAAGGTCCCAAAATACCGCCTTCTGCGCTGACCAGTTCCTGAGCTCTCTGCGTGCAAGGAACTCCAGTATCCGCAAGTCTCTCGGCTTTCCCTCCAGCTGGTCCGCCATGTCCTGCAGGTCCCTGGTGATCGCCTCCTGCAACACCACGTCCCTCCTTTTTAGGTCCCACTGAGCCTGCCGGGCGCGTTCAAGCTGCATGATGGCGCCTGCCATGGTCATTGCCACTATCACGATAGCAACGGCTGCGTTGGAAGCGAAGATGGGAGATTGCCGGCCGGACGGACCGCCGTGAGGGGACGTGTACGTCCGATCCTCGTATCCGGCATTATCCGCCGGAGTGCGAGGAGAGCGCGGCGGGTGACGGTACTGCTGCTGGGACGATACCCAGCCTACGCCGTACTTCTCATAGAGTAATTTCTTTCCAGGGTCGCTGAGGAGTTTGTTCGCTTCAATCACAAGGCGGTAGCGTTCAGTCACGGCCGCGCGTGAGAGCTCCGGGTTGCGATGACGGTTCACGGCGAGTAGGTCAGGATGGTACAGCTTCACGAGGCGGTAGAAGCGCTTCTTTGAGTAAGGCAGCCCCGGCTCGGCACCGAGGATGTCGTGGGGCGACGGGCAGGGATTCCGGGGCCATGAGGCTGGGTCGTCAACCTGAAGCGGGTCACACGGCCGGGAGCTCTGCCTATCCGAGTGGATGTACCGCCGGTGAGCTTTGAGCAGGGAGTGCAGTGCCCCAGTCCATTTCGCGAGAAGGGCCATCAGGAGGACAGAGATGGTGAACAGAGGATGACGACGATAACTTGAATGAGTGTGGGATTGGTTTGTTGCGCAGGTAGTAGATGTTTGAACTGCTTCGAAGACAGGGAGTCAACCTACATATAACCAGACACAATGAGAGAAACCCGATGATCATGATAAGAAGCCCACGGCTCGGGTAAGATACCGTCGAGCTCAATTCCCGGGAGTGATGCATCAGGCCGGGCCAAACATGGTGTTGTGTTGCAGCTTCTGCGGGGTCAACTTGCGCATAATTGCTCGAACGTGGGCGCCACGTAACACGATGAGAGTCAAACGCTGCGTGACATGACACGATACGGAATATCTTCAGATAACGAGCTGGAGTTCGCCTCAAAATCCAGACACCGTGGATGAGAATAGTCCGAAGCATAGCCTCACGCGGACTGACTTCGAAGGAAACCAGCCCAAGAACACATCAATGGGTCGCTAGCAACGGTAGTATAACGGCGAGCAATGGGAGCTAAGCGGTATGACCCACGAGCCCATCCAGTGTCCCTGCCAAGTCCGGATACACGATCCATGATCCATCTGGCGCAACCAAGTCCATTCATTCCGGGGAAATCAATGGAAAATCCCCTCTCTGCCGTTGCAAACATTGCACAATGCCATTCACAAAACGTGATTCGAGTATATGTCGTAATAGATAAACAAAGAATCAGTGGTACACCACCCACGGGTCTCATTGGCTCGACCACGGAGCCATCGCGCGTCCACGCCTGATGCGGCAGTATGAGCAAGTTTCGGCCCTAGAATTGCAACACCCTTGAACGAACAGACACATCAGCGACAGGCAGCCATTTCAAAGAAAGGGCAGCTGTCGAAATAAGAAGGCGCTTCTTGAGCGGCAAGATGCGGAAATGTCTCTAGTCCGCTCTATTGTTGCTTTTCCCTGCGGCCAGCCAAACTCCTCTACGACCACGCTTACATGGGAATGACGATTTTCGACAGGCTGGCTCTTGCTGGTGACTTTTGCGTTTCTGCAGCGGCTTCTTTTGCATTGCATGCTGAATCATCAGGCCACTATCGACTGAAGCTATGGCAGAAAGGCGGCGCCGAGGGCTGGAATTCCAGCCCCAATGATCGTGTGCAGTGCTATCCGAATTGCGATGAACGATCCGAGATCCCGCTGGTATGGTCACAAGGGTGAGTCCATTCTCAAAGTGAATACATATTTTTTCTCCTATCACTCCGAGATCTTTCTAACGTCTTTCCCATTATGCCCAGGCTTTCGGATGGCACGCTTGCCGTCGCCCTACTGTCTTTGATCTTGATGGTCGCCCGGCTCGTCATGGGACATCTCGGGCAGATGAATCGGATCTTCTCGATACTGTACGACGGCCTTCTCACGGTTCTGTGGCTTCACAGCCTCTCCTTGCAAACATCGGGCGATCCTTCAGACCCGCAGCACCCTAGCACGAGCCCTTGGTTCTTCACACGTCAATGCCCAAGGGACGTCGCGACGGCGTGTCACATAGTGCAAGCCGGCTATGCTTTTTCGGTCATTGCCGCCGTGTTCTACAGCGGTCGGTTAATAGCCACTGCGGTGCAGGCAGCGAGGGGGTGGAGATCAAACCGGAAGGGGCGGTACCGGGCGGTACCGGTCAGGCTCAACTTCGTGGGGGAGGAGGGCGACATCGACGAAGAAGATGATATCAGTGACGAAGAAGCTAGGAGAAGGGAAAGGGACAAGTATTTATACCAAGAAGCTCTGAGTCCCGTCCTCGCTTTCTTCCCGGCGGACGCGAGGTAGTCTCAATAGGTTTGGCTGTATGTGACCGGATTTCTTGCTAGTCCACCTAGGTCTACGAAGCAAAGCCATGTATAAACATTGTCTCAAGTAAGAGGAAAGCTGGCGGTGTGGTATCAGTGTTGAAATATCGACTGGAAACATCCCAACCATCAGAGGGCCAAGCTTGGCCGAACTTTTAAAATTTAGAGAGCATTGAACTCCACAGCAGCACCGAGATTTCATTGCCTGACACTATCTCACT
The DNA here is from genome assembly GCA_014235935.1 of Colletotrichum musicola. Lineage (NCBI taxonomy): Eukaryota > Fungi > Ascomycota > Sordariomycetes > Glomerellales > Glomerellaceae > Colletotrichum > Colletotrichum musicola. The sequence goes on from WIGM01001139.1 coordinate 4,847, forward strand.
CTCGTCCAGACCCTCATCCTCAAAACTAGATACATGAAATTACATCTTTACCCCCATCCTTTCGTCACTGTCCACCTAGAACTCGCAGCTCTTGGCCGAGTTCTGCACCCGAATCTCCAGAGAGAGACCCGAGTCGCCGTGGCCACTGCAGTTACCACCAGAGCTGGTAACAATGATTGTAAGTAAACTTCTGAGACTCAAGTTACATGCACAGAAGATGACTCTACTCACCAGCTAGACTTTCCGCTGCAGCACATGTCCTTGATGTAACCCATCGCCCAGCCGGCCTCCCAGCGCTTGATGTGCGTGTTGTCCGCCAGGTACTGGTTCGCGATACAGACCTTGGCAGTGCCCCAGGACCACGAGACGGAGCTCCAGGCGCCCACAAAGGACATGGAGTCGGGGCTGTTGTTTTGGAGATCGCGCTGGAGGGCGTCGGCATCGGCCTGGTTGTAGTTGGAGCCGCTGGTGCACCAGTTGGCGCGCTTCTCGAGCGGGTTTTCGATCACCTCACTGCGGGGGGTGACGTCGGGCTTGGGGCGGAGGAGCGCGCCCTCTTGGACGGCCTCAAGCGTGGTGGTGAGGACCGGGGTTTCCGTGGGGAGAGCGTGGGCGGCCAGAGAGCACAGGGCAATGGCGATGATGGATGAGACCTTCATGTTGGACAGGGGATTTCGATTGGGAAAGTGAGGTTGAGGTTGGTAGGATTGGACACTGAGGAAGGACGATGTGCGTGTTGTGTCTCAATTCAGGTTGTGGGAGGCAAGTCTGGAGAGTATATATAAGCCCGAAGATGAGCACATACGTACACCGAGTCAATCAACAACACCGAGATCAAGTTGACTTGTTGTGAAGGCCCGGAAGTTGCCGTAGTTGCTGGTCGGTTGAACCGTTGTGGTTCCGCTTTTTCTCGCAGACATTTGCCGTTCAGTATCCATTTGTGTTACTATTCTTGTTTCCTATTGCGGAAATCGTGACATTCCGGCACTGGTGCCTCAATTGTGGAGTTGAGCACTCTCGTCGTCGGTAAGCAACTTGAATGTGATTGGACGGTTTAAGGTCGGATTGAGGTGGTCTTACTAAGTGCACCACAGAGATTGCCGCCTCACGCAGCGCATATCCACCGGCCCGAGCCGTCCTGGCAGGGGGCTTGATGGTTGTTCTAGACTCTTCCCCATTAAAGAGGGTGGCTTCGGTCTGGGTGCTGACTACGGATGAAAGAAGTCGGTAAATAGAATCAATTTACTTTCGCCTGTCGTGGAACCGCAGCTGAATAATTAGAGTCCATCGTGAGTGGATCAGGTGCAACTGGATTAGCAACAGCAGCTCAACTCGATGGTTGCCTGACTGCAGGGAAAGTTGCGGTGGCTCGGTCGGGCCTTCAACCCGGAAGCAAAGGAATTTGATTCTGGTGACTTTGGTCTCAAAAGAATTCAGAAAGAAAGACATAAATGCAGCGTTTCAATCGACTCCTTCGTAATATCTAGTTCCTGCTCATCACCCTTCAGTCTCCCGCAACCCCTACAGTTAAGAATCTCGCAATCATCCCATCACTCAACCCAAGATGCATCACTTCTCCATCCTCATGACCATGGCCGGGGCCGTCTGCTCCGTGGCCGCCGTGCCCACGGGGGACAGCTCCGAGGCCGTCTGGGCCGGCGTCTACAACCTCACCGACACCTCAATCATCGAGGACTCTGAGGCCAACCTTGTGAAGCGCGACGAGTGCGGCGCTGGAAACATCCTCGTCAGCAAGGCCGGCGTCAACGCCCTCATCTCGGACCTCCAGAACAACAACCCAGACGGCCTCACGTACCTCCCGCACGGCAGCGGCACGAACTGGGCCAAGGGCGACGTCCGCGTGTGCGTTGACAACACGTACGTGTTTGAGAACACTCATGTCAAGCGTTGGGAAGTCGGTTGGGCCATGAGCTACATCCGCGATATGTGCTGCTCTACCTCGGGCAACCCGCAGTGGTAAGCATACCCAGCCCAAATTCTTGCGAGCGCAAGTCAATTCGAGACGGGAAGTGAAGCGCTAACACCATTGGCAGTGAGGGAGGCCGGGCCACGGCGCACGGAGACAGCGGTCTGCCCATCCAGGTTTATTTCGGCTCGTCTTCCAAGCCTTGCCTGGGTCTCTGGTAGTAAGCATGACATGGAGGTGGTTGTATATAGATCTTTCCGGTGATTGATTGGATATTCGCAAATATAGCTTAGGTGGAATTGGTCAGAGAGAGATTTCTTGTTGACCTTATGACAGGAGGGCATGTGAATAAAAGAGGGGCCCGCATTGGGATCTCTTCATCATGAAACTACTATAAAGCTCCAGTTTTCTTCGTGCTTCGTTGGTCCTGCGCAGATGTGATGAGCTGGTCACACAATACTATGTCCTGCCATCGTGCTCCCTGGTGCTCCGGTGTCGCGACGCCTCAGCATGAGAACCGTCAACTTTTAATAGGCTTTCAATCGACATTCAATTCAAGGCCCTCGATGGGTTTGAGCATGTGAATTCCGTTTTGGAGCAACATCGAGTTCTGATTCATATGTACTAGTATAGAAACTGGCTCGAGAACATGTTGTGCAGGTCGCCAGCCGATCCAGTGCCGAAGCTTTGGTACATGAAATTCTCGTTCAACACGTCCATGTCCTCCGCCGGGAAGTTCAACCTCGGATCGGTGCCCGTCTGGTTGGGGTTGAGCGGGTACGACGCGGCGTCCCAACCCTGGTTCTGCGGGGGAGCGCCGTTGAGAAGCTGCTCCCTCGAACCCTTGAAGCCCTGATCATTGCCGGCGACCGTGACCGTCCCTTGTCTCTGGCTACTCCCGTATTCCCCATTCTGCTCCCGGCCGAGGTCGTTGGGACGCATGCCGGCGGCCGCCCCTTGCACTTTGTCTTCCTCCTTCCCGGGCTTCCTCATCCGGTCCAGCATCACCTCCAGGCCCTCGCCGATGTGCTTCAGCATGTGCCGGTCCGACGTGACGGCTGCCCTCAGCACCTCCACCATGCGGTCAAGGAGCTTCACGACGTTGGCGTAGTCAATGTTTAGACCGACGACGCTGCTCCACTTGGTCGCGGCCTTGACGAGAAACACGCTGGCGAAGGCAATCATCGTGTGGACGTAGACAGGGGTGCCTACTAGGCTCCTCCGTAGGTCCTCTTCCTCCTGCATGAAAGTTAGGATGTTCGACGCCGCGGATATGGCCATGTTTGCGAACTCCTTGCGCTCGCTGGATAGCTGGTTGAAGTTGACGAACACCCCGCGGATGGCGAGGGAGTTGATCTGAAGCTTCGCAAAGTACGAGTACAGGACAACGCCCTTGTTGGTGAACTCGCCGATGAAGGGACTGGGAAGCTGTCGGGGGTACCACCTCATGCGCCAGTGGTCGACCTCGAGGTTGTAGCTGCGCAGAACGGGTAGGTCGGCCTCCGAGAGGACGAAAGCCGAAGAGCCTGTTTGCCGGTCGTCGTGGCCGTGGCCGGCAGTACCGACGCCGTTGGCGCCGGGTAGCGACTGTTCAGACATTGAGAAGCGGCCGTAGACGTGTGTTAGTAGCGACATCAAGCTCACTTGGCTCAGGATCCTGATGTCGAGGTTAGTGAACAGGGGGCTGGCCAACAACAGCTCGTGCTGTCGGATTTGAATGCCCTCTTCGACCGTGGTGGGTCGGCCATACGCGATGCTAAAGTGCCGGTCGCAGATGTAGAGCATATACCAGAGCCGGGCTTTCAAGAAGTGCTCCCTATCCCCTTCGAGTGCTTTCAAAAACGATCGATGTATCCCCAGCTCGGTCGCGATGCGTATTGCGTGGCCGGTCAGCTTCCATGAGTGTTCGGACAACCAAAAGGCCGAAATGCAAAGACCCCGGACATCGTCCACCGAGTGATGCCGCGAAAACATGGACGACGAGACCAACGATAGGAGTTGCTTGTAGCAGGAATCGAATATTTCCGAACAAGATGGCAAGTGGAGTGCCGTGACGGTCAGGATCGCGGTGGCCAGCAGCTCCGACGAGACCCTCACGGACTGCCACGAGGGGTGGATCTGCTCGAGGCCGACCCACAGGTAATGGTTCAGGCTCTTCATAAATCTGCAGTAAAAACGGGAGTAAGCGCTGTCTTGCAAGTTTGCCGCCAGCAGTTCAGCCGCGCGCCTGGATGGGTGGTTGGGTAATGTGATCAGGGGGCAAGGCGAATGTGTGACTTACATGTTGTACAGCTCCTGTGCTCTTCCTTCCGGGATCACGCCGCGAGTGATCAAGTCCCGGCACGTCCCTTTCCGGCCCCTCGAGTGTGATGTGTGCGTCGTGGTTTGGTCACTTCGAATGCTCCGTAGCTTCGTTACCTCGAACAGGCTCCCCATGGGCTCTTTGAGAGCCTCCGGGCCATGCTGTTGCTCGTCATCAAAAGCAGGGTGGCCGGGTGACGACATCCTTGGTGCTTCCCGCCTGGAGTTCTCCTGGGCAGAGACGGGTCTTGCGGGTGAGACTAGTTCCTCGGGCGGAGTGTTTGGTCTCGGAGAGAAACCTCTACTCTCCGGCAGGATTCCAGTCGGATCGCCTTCGGCGTCGGCTCTCCGCAAGTCTTGAATTAAGAAAGCGTCCAAAGACCTTTGCATTTGCTTGATTTCCTCCCTCATGGCATCGATCTTTTCTCTGGAGCAGCCAAGAAGATTAGAAGGCTCCCTGTCATACTAAGGACAAATAGTGAGTGGTGACTTGCTCGTAGGTCCATGGCTTCTCTCCCTTGTGGTCGTCCACGCCAATCTGAGCTATGTAAGTGTGCTTGATAACGCAGTTGACCTTGCGTCTCAGACAATGCCGGCACTTGTGGTCGCCGGGAAATATCTCGCACTTCATCTTCAGTTTCTTGCATTCGAGGCCTTCATCTCCGGTTAGATCTCACGCAGGAAAACGGCCAGCTGCAGCCCTTCGGCGTGACCGCGGCGTGGAACAACAGATTTCGCTACTCACAGGCCTTGGGCTTCCTGCCCGGACCAGACCCGCTTCTAGGCGGCGCGGATCTTCTCGTCTTGTCGTCATCTTGCGTTTGCTGCCTCGCCCTCTCGTCCTCGTCGTTTCGAAGCGGGCTATCCATCTTATTTCCCGCTGGCAATTTTCCGGATCTTTCCAATAGGTGGTTTAGTTCCATTCTTGTCTGGTGGTTTGGAAACCGGCTCTGCACGTAAGAGGGCTGGCTGGGCGGTGTCGACTGCAGGGTGGGAAATCGGGAAATCCCTCTCGGCTTTTTGGGCCTTCATCTGATCGCCGGGTCGACCCCCTTCTGACTAATGGACCCAAGGGCTTTTGCTCGGAACCCCGACGTAGAAAGGGGATAGCGTAGACCCTAACCATCCGCTGCCCTGTGCTTGTGCTGGTACTGCTGCATGTGCGGGCGACTAGGTTTCTAGTCTGGCTCTCTGTGTGGTTCATCGAGGGTCCAAGCATAGGCGAGACTTGTGTGATTATGACGCCTCTTTCCAGTCTGATAGTCTTGGCGGGACGGTTTCTAACCGATACTCCGCGGGATTTCGTCCGTTTGGCTCATTACGGCCGGGGAAAGCTGCTTATTGCGGCCCAGGACTGGACAAGGCAGGTTTGTACACTTGAGTGTGTAAGCGGTCACGAGTTGATCAGACACCCCGCTTAGGAACGAGAATCTGGCTGAAGACGCTACTAGTCAGTCAGTCTCTGATATGATATTTTCTACTGATGTTGGGTTAGACGCGAAGAACAATAACTCGGCCCTGCTATGTCCGCTTGTGGTCGACGGGTGGTGATATGGTCCTGATATTTCTCTTCAAACTTTTCAATTGCGGTATTGTTTTCTTACCGATTTGTTCTCCGTTTCCATTGTGTCATCGATTCATATGGTGATTGGGACCCAAGTCGTAAAACACCGGGATATGGCCGAATATTGTGCGCAGCATCCAGCAACTCTTGGACCAATGTCACGCAATCGACTTGAAACCTCCTTAGTCCTGAACGCTCTTCAAACAAGGAAGGAAACTCAGAGGATACTTCCATTAATATTCGTATTTGGTGATGCGGAAAATAGGTGAAATACGGCCTCACTTGCTCTTTTTGGTTGCCGAATACGATTTCCCGATTTTCCGGCCGATTTTCCGATATGCCGATATGGTTGACCTTTTTGCCCCGTAGCCATTTTGCTCCTGGCGACGCCATGAATCCTCAACGCGGAGATGACGACTGACTTGCATCGATTTTAGCTAGTTTGGAGGGGTGTGATGTCTCGAGAGAATGTTGGTAAATTCTCTGCGCAAAGCGTTGTATCGCAAGTCTGTTTGCCGAGTTGGGTGAAGTGTGAATGTCAAAAGTACGACGACCACGCCGGCTCGTGAACGAGAAATCGGCGATAAAAGCCGATCCCGACCCCGACGGGTTTCGTTCTCTTACATGCATGTATTTGAAGATGCATCATAGACGACGTGGGCTCTTGGAGAGAGGTCTGTACCGCTGGACATTTGCCGGTAGTGGACCATCATAGCAGGGGGAAAACGCGGCAAATGTGAGGAGATGGTTGCGTCGAGATAGAGGCATCCACAGGCAGGGAGCAAATTTATCTCACTCTATTTTGAGTGGTACTTGTCAAGTTGTCACTAGATGTATTCTACGCCTACACCTGCTCTTCGTCGATGACTACGATGATCTTGCCAGCACATGTGCCGGACTCAGAGAGCTCGTAGACCTCCTTCAAGCTCTCGAGCCCGTGGAAGACCACAGTCTCAACTTCAACGCCCTCGTCGACGACAAACTTCACCAGTTCAGCCAGCTCAGCGCGGCTGGATAGATTCGAGCCCATGAGCCTGATGTCCCTAAAGATCATCTCCTGGAAGGGGAAGCTGACCTTGGCCGGCTGGGCCACCTCGACGACCAGCCCGTGCCGCTTAGTGATGACCATTCCAGTGTGAAGGGCAGGCTCGGCGTCGCTGAGGACGATGGTCGCGTCGCACAAATCATCCCCCTTACCAGCCCCCCGTGGGCCTATGATCCTCTGGACCTGTTCCACCGTCGCATCCGTCCCAGCCCTGACGTCCACGCCCACGGCGCCCGCCTTTCTAGTGAGTTCCAGGGCTACATCCCTTGCCTCAAGACCCACAACACTGATGCCCTGCTTCGCCGCGAACTGAATGGCGAGGTGGCCCAGGCCGCCGCCGCTGCCCACGATCCCAAGCCACCCCCCGGGCTGGACGCCGGATCTCTTGAGAGCGCGCCAGCTCGTACACCCGGCACAGGTCAAAGGGGCGGCTTTGATGAAGCTCAGCTCGTCCGGTATCTTGACGGCGAATCTGTCGTCGAGAACCGTGTACTCTTGGAAGCTGCCCGGTGCCGAGATGCCCGCGTAGCCCTTGTTGAACTTGCAGCTCAGCCGGAATTCCTCAGGCCCGTTGCAGTCGATACAGTCTCCGCAGGGATTTCGAATGGCAATGGCGATGATTCGATCCCCGACCGCGAAACTCTTGGCCGCCTCAGGGCCGAGGGCGACGATCGTCCCCGACGGCTCGTGGGATCCGGCGAGGCCGCTCGGGGCTTCGTGGAACAGACCGTTGAGCACCATCATATCAGTGTGGCAGAACGACGC
>WIGM01001140.1:0-12400 GCA_014235935.1 Colletotrichum musicola
AGGAGCGAGGGCGACGGGCTAGCGTTCACCGCGACGGCCGGAGGGAAGAATGTGAGCCTCGGGCCGTTCTATGACGCTCAGGGATTCAACTACAACGTGTATTGGTCGACGACGGGAACGTTGTCTGCTTGAGAAAACAGGATGTGATGAGATGACGGCTGCATATCCGACGATATCTTTTTATGTGTATAGTTTGGGAAGCAGACTTTTATTTCACACACATGGGCTGCACATGCTAATTCCAGTACCTGACGCCCGGCCAAGCTACTATTTCTGCTACCACTGCTGTAAGTAGTGACACGGGTAGACAGTAGAGACAAAGACGGACGATAATGACGATGACGAGCATGGGCAGCAGCAACCAGGACATACATCAGCAGACTAGAGCGGCAAAGTGGCTCAAGAGACACGAGTACTCAACCAGAGAGTGTGGAATCAGAGCTTCCTTCGGAAAATGGTTTGTACATCAATTAATTACGCCCATCAACTGTAAAGATATCCAGATGAGGGAGTCGCATGTCCGTCCGCTTCCCGTGACTAAACCTGCAAAGCCTGGCCGTCCCGCGCAGCCTTGACACGGACGCACTGCGTGTTTACCCTGAAATATCTCCCAACAGCATCACCACCAATAACGAACGGATGCTCAGCGCCCTCGGCGCGGTGCTCCAGCAGATCAAAGTGATACAGCGCGCGGTCCTGAGTCTGGTGGTTCGCAATCAGCGTGTCAACTCCAGCCTCCCTTCCCAAGTCCGCGAACCGGCCGAGGGAGGTGATCTGCGCGTCTTTATCCGTCGCGGTCCTCGGAATTCCGACACCGCCGTAGAAGCCCGCCGTGTGCTCAACTCCCTTGTCAAACACCTTGAAAACGGACGAAACGGTGCCGGGAGTGTGTCCCGGAGTGACGTAGAACTTGAATGTGACGTTCCCGACGGTCAGCTCGTCGCCCTCGGCGATCGTCTTATCCTGCGCCGGCGCGTCGGCCTGAGACGCGAGAGTCTCCCAAGCCGGTGCGGACGCGTAGACAGCGGGTTTGTATGTGTCTTGAATGTACTTCGCCCCGCCGTAGTGGTCAAAATGCTCGTGGGTGATGACAAGATGCTTGATGTCGGCGCCGGAGAATCCTAGAGCCTCGAGTCCGGGGACGAGTATTTTCTCGGCCTCCTCGGCGTCATTGAGCGCATCAAAGACGACCAGCCCATCGCCTGTGTCGTAGGCCCAGGCAGAGACGGCACTCTGGCCGACAAAGTAGAACCGATCAAAGACCTCGCGGGGGGGGACGAAGCCCGGCGTCTGAGCGGCGTTGGACAGCTCCGGGTAGACCTGGCCGAGGATGCAGCGGTGGGCGTAGTAGGCAGAGAGGTCGGCGCCGGCGAGGATGCGGGCCTCAGCGAGCCACTTTGTTACGTTGTCTTTTTGCTCGTTGGGAAAGGTAGTGATGTTGAAAAGGTCTTGGAGCTGGGCCTGGGCGAGACAGGCTAGAGCGGCCAGGGAAGTCAAAGTGAAGGTCCTCATGATGGGCAAGGGTTTCAAAAGGTTGACACAGCTGAGGCCGGTATGCAACTTGTGTTACTGTCTGTCTCGCTTTATATAACGCTCCACGCCTGCGATTCTTCCGACCACGTGCTTCAAACACGGTCTGAGCAATACTTGGTTGAGCGGGGGGGTCCAGATCTGCCAAGACAATCGATATGAAGATCCTCTCAAGAGGGACGTGAGGTTACATGCGACTCCAATTTCGGCAGGCAACTCACGAAGTATTCGGCAGAGCCGACGAAGGAATTGCAACGAAGGAAAAGAATCCGAGGCTACGGAAAAGTGGATTGCGGGGGCTGGATGCGGAGGGCGATGAGGGGATGGGGATTCGGCATGGTCGACCGGGACGTGATGGAACTGGATGAGAAGATTCGGCATTCCGGGTTATGATTGCCGCGTGGGGTTTTTGCTTCGTGCAGCTACTTATCCCGGTCTCGACTGACCGCCACTCTCATCAGGTTGTCGAGGTTAAGCCGAGGTTCGGTGCGAGTTGCCAGCTCTATCCGTGGTTAGTTGATGTCATTTTGCCGTGGTTTACACCATTAAGACGCTCAGGATCGTGCTCACTGGTGACCAGCAGCGACTAAAACAATTGCGAAAGGTTTCTCGTGGCTAAGCAGGTCTATTGACAAAAGAAAGCTCAAGTCTACGCATACATGGTATCACAATACAAGCACTACCCTTCAGAACCCCCGGCCACTGACCTAACTCGACTTCGACTTCGCAACCTCTGCCATGTTGCGAATCTGGCCGCCATACCAGGCCTGTAACGAGATCAGCGCTGAACATATCAAAAAACGCTCCCACGACTAGACATAGATGTCGCGCGAGAAGAAAGAGGGAAAGACTTACCGATTCAGCGCCCGCGCCGATAGCCTTCATCCCGAGCACCTTGGCAATCCACGGCGCCTCGATCTTGCGGGTGTACAACTTAGCGTCCTCGTCCTTGACGTCGTCGGCAAGGATGACGGTCTTGGGCAGCAAGGGGTTGAGCACGGCCGGCCGGGCGAGGCCGATGAGGTCGCAGCCACCGCCGGCCAGCGCGGCCTCCATTCCCTGACGGGTGCGGAAGCCGCCAGTCACCATGAGCGGGATCTCGGGGAAGTCCTGGCGAATAGCTCTCGCAAACTCGAGGAAGAAGGCCTCCCTTGCCAGGGTGCGGTCCGACTTCTTTTCGTCGTCGACGCCGAGCGCCATCTTGTCGGCGCTGTCAGCGACATCATATCTCAACAATACCATACGTCAACCAACGACTCACCTTGGGATCTTCGTATGATCCACCGCTGACCTCCAGAAAGTCGACGCCGGCCTCGGTGATGAGCTTCAGCTGCTCGATGCATCCCGCGAGCTCAGCCTCGGACTGGTGGTCGACCGAGTTGAACTTGATGCCGACGCAGAACTCCTTAGGCACGACGGCGCGAACAGCCCGCACAATGTCAACGACAATCTTGGCGCGCGCAGCATACGAGCCGCCGTACGCGTCCGTCCGGCGGTTGATCTTCTCCGACATGAACTGCGCAAGCAAATACCCATGAGCGGCGTGCAGCTCGATGCCCGCGAAGCCGGCGTCGGAAGCCAACTTAGCCGTCGCAGCGAAGCGGCGCACGACGTCCTCGATCTCGCCGACCGTCATCTCGCGCGGGGTGCCGAAGAGCAGGGAGTTGAGCAGCCGCGGGATTAAGCCATCGCCGAGACGCAGCGGGACGGCGCTCGGGGCGAGGGCCTTGTCGAAGAAGCCGCGGCGGCCGGCGCCGAGGGGCGACTGGCGGCCCGGGTGGTTGACCTGGACGATGGTCTTGGTGCCGTTGCGGTTGCAGGCGGCGGCCCAGGACTTCCAGGCCGCGAGCATGCGGTCGTAGGGGATGTCCTCGTTGTAGGCGACGTCGTGGGGCTGGCCAAGGTGTCTGACGTCGACCGCGACGTTACCTGAACGATGGTTAGCGATGAGATGAGGTTGATGTTTTGCTCGGAGGGGAGGTGATGCGCGTACCTGTCAGGACAAGACCCCAGCCGCCGTCGGCCCATGCACCGTAGGCATCGTAAATTTGCTTGTCAACGGGGAGACTGTCTTTGTCGGCCCAGTTCTCGGCCATGGCGGCCTTGGTGAGGCGGTTCGGGACGGTGAGGCCGCATTTAAGCGTCAACGGCTTTGCGATCGCCGTGTGAGACATGTTGACAAAGTCTGTCTGATCTGTGTCTTCGTTTGAGGAAGGGTGTGCTGCGAACGAATGCAATGGCGTGGAGTCCAAAGCTCTATCGACGGTCTAAATGGCGGTAGTATAGATGTAGTTGTAGTCGTCTATCAAGTCTACAGATGATGAATAGAACAACAGTCTGATCATCGACCTCAAATGCAAAATTTGACTCGCCTCCTTATCAACAGTTGCCCGTCGCACGGCCTCCGTCTCCACAAAGCGGGAACGGACTGCCGCCGGTAATAGAAACACACCGAAAATTCAATTGGATTACAAAGACTCAAGATTAGCACCCGTCACAGATCGCGTCACCGGCCGACGGGGAGGATCCGCAGTCCGGGACAGATTACGTTGCCTGTCCGTTGGCGTCTGGCCTCTGTTTCTGGCGCGTGAGGGAGCTCGAGCCGAGGCATTTTTCGCCTGTAAAAAAACACGAACCCTGGGCGATACTAGCTTTAGCTGCGTGGTCGGGGGAATAATCTGTCCGAGTTATTGACCCAGCGGAGTTGTGGATTTGAACTTCTGAAAACACTGGAAACTCCGCTACGGTCGAACTAGGCACGGGTTGGTCATGAACCCATGGCAAACAGTCCGGCAAAGAGTCGACAATGACTAGACAAAAGAAGCGCAACAGTGTCCATTGTCGAAAGGGAATGAAACAAAACTCCGGCCAACAAACGGCGGTTGATGCGGCACGGACTGAGAAAGCAGCCCGAGATGGGTTTGTAAGCGGAGTCTCACCGGCGCGGATCCGCTCCGCCAACCTAATTAATGCCCAATGCCGTCAATCCTTCGGTCGACTGCCGGAGGAGCGGATGCCTTGCAGACGGCAGTAGTCGGTAGAGGAGTACGGTTCGCGGGTCTCTGAGACATAAACTCTGTCCACTGCCGGCATATACCTGCCCAACGATTGACAACATACGTGTTCCAACATCAAAGGCGTGTCATTACGACTCAACCCTGCTCTTACTCAAATCATCGTGTACTGTAGTCCACCTCCCACAGAACCAACAACATTGATCCACCGATCTTTAAAGATGCCTTTATAGGCGTTAAAGGATCCACGGATTCGTCTGCCTGTTGGCTGACCTGCACGTCAGCCGCGGGACGAACCGAAGCGCCTCCACACACGCGCGCGTTCCGAGGAGAATCCCACAGACTCAGACGAAGATGCCCTATTGGCTCCAGGCTTGCGGGTGTTCGCTACCGAAAATGAATGCTGACGTCCGGTGTCGATCGCATCGCGTGCAGCTAGTCAGTTGCCCTGAGAGTAAGCAATCCCACGGCAGCTCAACGCCCGAGTTCTCGCTACCCGTTTACGGATCAACTTGATCACCTCGAATTTTCTAGAGTCCCCAAAGGAATTAGGCCTTCTTTTAGGCTTAGTTTCAAGCATCCCGTCAGCTTCCTTGATTCATTTGCACCATAGGCTAAGGGCTGGCTGACTGACGTCCACTCATGACTCGAACTTTGCAGCGCTTTGCCAGCAACAGCAATCACAACTTCTCGAAACAATGCTCTGTCTTCATTCTGCTCATCCGCAGCTCGACGGGAATCTAACGGGAACTCCCTCAAATCCCGATCAACACATGCATTGAGCTCGAAATTCAAAACTGGCTCTGGAGAGCGGCTGTTACGTTCTTGCTGTTCTTAGAACCACAGCTTTCAAGAGCGCTGTAGCCAGACCGTCGGCTTCATTCCGGACCTCGATGCAGGAACGCAGTCTTTCACCGCCATGCCACCGACGCGGAATAACATCATCCATCCTAGATACCTCCAAAAGGTCCGATCCATCGCGGGGAGATTGCACCTCTTGGCTACAGGCTTGTCCTCGAGCACGGCCATCATAGATGCGCGTTGAGGACAGCCTGTGCACCCCAGATCACTTCTTCTGATTAGCCCCCTCGACCCATCAAAGCTTCATGCAAACAAGACATCGGGGCCCCACGACCAGCATCACGAGCTTCCCCTGACCTCCAAGGCGGCCTACAACTCCGACTGCTGGAGCCCTGACAATCGGGCCGTTGCGGGGCTCTGGACAGGGCTCTCTCCCCCCTAAGGCCCCGGGTTGATGCTTCTCCCGGAGTGGCCTCTCCGCTCCCGCATGCCGGGGCTATTCCCTGCTATTTTCCCTCTCCCCCCTCTGAAATTGTCGCCCGCGTGATTCTGGTGGCGTGAGTCAGGAAGTGTCAGCAGCGCTAATGGCGGGGAGAAAAACACAGAAAAGCAGGAGACAAAATGCACTGCAAAATTGGATGGTCAAGCGTGCGATTTCCATCCCCTCCCCTCGAAATCAAGCCGGCGAAGCACCGAACCTGACCGCGGCCAAGACGCCCCGAACAGGAAGCTGGACCGCGTAGTCCACACGAGAAGCATCGCCAACATTGGCAACTAGAAGCCCGACCCTAGCAGAGAGAATGAGGAGAAGAGGGGAAAGAGGAGCCGATGATGGACCGATCGTTAGGCACAAGCAAAAACAAGCTTAAAATTACACATGCGCGCGCTGTTGTCTTTCCCTCCTGCACCTTTGTGCATGATGCCGCACTTATGGATGTTCCCCGACACACCCTCCATGGTTAACTCCATGTCAACTCACATTGGCAAGCACGTGCTTGCGATGGCCTATATGTCGTCCGGCTTATGGCCTCGATCCCGTGGCATTCATAATCTGGCCACTTCCCTCGCTACCGACTCCCCCGAGACAGAAAGGGGGTTGACCCGAGGAGTCAGGGTTACATTCTGCTCCGAACTAGGTCTCGCCAAGCCCCTCTTCCACGACGAGGGTAGAAATCTATTCGACACCCAGTCCCAAACATCAGGAGGTGTTTTTCAACAGTCAATAGATGAATTGCTGTTGTATAGACTTCAGCTACCCTTCGGGCTCTCCGCGATTTAGACCCACGAGCTTCTTCGTCAACCCAGTGAGGATCACACCTGATCGCCCACCCGCAGCAGTTTGCACTATTTTTAAAAGCTTCGCCATTGTGCTCAAAAAAGTGGACTCGCTGAAACGCTCCCCAATACCCCCATCATCAGGGGGACATCCTCGACGACGCCGCCATTCCCGTCTGTCACCATCAGACGAACGGTCGGTCTGTTGATGCCCCGGTACGATATGTGATATCTGATAATGCCATCAGAGCTTGTCACAAGAATCAATCCAAGTTCTAAGGTTGGTAGGGTGTCATTTCCCAAGAAGGGCAGTTTTCTGGTCCGTGTAGTCTACCATCGTCGGGCTGCAGAGTGTGGGGTAATAAGGGGAGACAACACCACTCGCGGCAAGGATGCCATCGTGGTCTCGCCGGGCCACGGTCTGCCCTACCCCTGGCGACGTGGTAGCGCGCCGCGGTAGGCGTCTTGATGGGTGCGACTAGACGACCAACGGTGTTCCCCGATCGAGTCAGCCCCAATTTGCTGAAATGAGGTCCAGGACGACGACATGTGCTCGCGAGCCAGCGTTGAAACAACCGCAAATGGTTCACGATCTTGTAGTACTTAAGGAGAGGGGGCTTCCTACGATGAGTTCATGGGAAAGAAGACCAGCATCCAGCTCCGCTCTCTCAGCTGTTCACTCCTTGACTACAATCCTTCTCTTCAGTCTTTATTCAGAATTACCAGTCAGTTCAACTTCTGAACCTCCTCGCTGCCCAGACTAACATCTCCCAGCAATGGTCTTCAACAAACTCGTCGCGGCCCTCGCCCTCGGCCTCCCCGCCGTCCACGCCGCCGTCCCCTCCATCCCCGGCTTCACCCTGACCTGGAGCGACGACTTCGTCGGCTCCGCCAACAGCCTGCCCAACCCGGCCAACTGGATCGTCGACACGGGCACCAGCTACCCCGGCGGCCCTCCCAACTGGGGCACCAACGAGATCCAGACGTACACCAGCAGCGTCAACAACCTCCACCTCAACGGCAACGGCGTCCTGCAGATCACTGCCATAAAGGACAGCGCCGGCCGGTGGACTTCGTCCCGCATCGAGACCCAGCGCTCCGACTTCGTCGCCCGCCCCGGCGGTCGCATGCGCATCCAGGCGAGCCTGAACCTCCCCGTCGTGGGGAGCAATGGCATCGGCTACTGGCCTGCCTTCTGGACTTTGGGGTCCGCCTACCGCGGTAACTACCAGTGAGTCTTCTTCTGCCACCTGGTCATGGACATATGCGTCTGCTGTCCAGGATGCATACATGCCGACGTTGAGACTAATGCTATCCCAGGAACTGGCCCTCCATCGGCGAATTCGACATCATGGAGAACGTCAACGGCATCGACCGCGTCTGGGGCGTAATGCACTGCGGCGTAAACCCCGGCGGTCCCTGCAAGGAGACGGACGGCCTCGCCGGCAGCCGGCAGTGCCCCAATTCGCCCTGCCAGGGCAATTTCCACACCTACACGCTGGAGGTCGACCGCACGCAGGAGCTCGAGGCCGTGCGGTGGTTCGTCGACGGCGTGCTCTTCTGGCAGATTGTCGAGACGGACCTGCCCGTCGACGTCTGGAACCAGGCCGTCCACCAGCCGCACTTCATCCTGCTCAACCTTGCCATCGGCGGCGCGTTCCCCAACAACAACTTCGGCAGCGCCACGCCGCTCGCCAACACCGTCTCCGGGGGCACCCTGCAGGCCGAGTACATTGCCGTGTACAACTCCTGAGTTGTCGTGTGGCTGAGGGATGAGTTATCGAGACGAGACGCCTCGGTTTTCGGAAAGTCTGACGATTGGTTATGAAATGAGCTGCTTGGCTGGGCCGGCGGCCCTGATATGATGTAAAGAGTTATTCTAGTATATAGTACTTTGCTTAGATACCTACTACTCGGTTATGTATGTACCCGATTGGAAAATTCGCAAGAGCACCTGCCTCGCCAGGTGATGTCGAAAGTGCCTTCCCCCAACGACTTGTCGTTCTTTCCAAATTTGTTACAACTCCAGGCTTGCAATGAATTTGGAAGGAACTACAAAGAAATGAAAAATTCTTCTCTTGCTTAGATGCCTACTTCTACCTCTACCTCTACCACCTACCTACCTACCTACCTACGTCTCGAGACATCTTGCAAGCTTCATCAGTCGGTCATATCGCTACACCCTCAGATCCGCTCGGCTTTCCTTTCCGTCCGCTGAAGACTTTCGCGACAACGAAAAACTTGACCCTCTTTTATCTTACTCCTACACAAAAGTCCCCGGATCTCCGCGCTCACCTGCAAATCCGACTTAGCCAAGCGAGCCTCTGCCAAGGTCGACTGTCGACCAGTTGCGAAAAATGAACAGTTTGACGAAGCAGCAAAGGTCGGAGCGGTTTGAGAACTCGTATGAGCGAGACCACAGAGTCAGACGACATGCCACAACCGCGGGTCGACTCATCAACGAGTCCGCTAGGGGAGTTCCAGCGGAACGACTGGCAAAACTCGCAGCCGACGTTGGACGAAAGCTGCGCGACTATACGACGAAGCAGACCAGCAGCTCCGTGCTTTACAGCGACTGTCAAGTCCCTTTCGGCAAGATGGAGCTTGCCACCGTTGTCGCTTTTCGTTCCATGACGGAGTTGGACGAACCGGACACGGTGCCCGAGAAAATCAAGGACCACTTCGCAAGAGAAAAGCCACAGGCTTCACCCAGATCGACGAATGGATCAACCATCAGATCCGGAGCTTGACAACCATTTGAATACCGACCAGCAACCAAGTTCAAAGAACCCGGAATGAGAACAGGGGTGTACTGGGGCCTCGAGCCCAGGGACATCGGTCGGGTGGTGGACATCGACATCGACGACTTCAAGATCCCCACGAACCTGTTTCTCGCTCGCAAGGACGATGAATCCCTGGATATGACGAGGGCAGAATTTCGCGAATCAACCAACTTCGTCATCAACAAGATCAACCATTCTATGCAGGACTTTGCGACAGCGATCCTCAGAGGCGACGTTGGCCAGCCGAAGAACACACACCACCTCGCGTCGGGAGTGCCGGTCATTGGGGAGAAGGATCAAATCGACGTCTATTGCACCAGATGCCCTCTTGGACGACCGCGGGGTCCTTTCGACACCAGGGAATCCCTCCAAGATCATTGGGCTAGCGAGAAGCACGGGGCCTCCAGTACCATAATTCCGTCCATGGGAAGACCAGCAAGCGTTCTGAAGAACCGAGATCGCTCAGAATCGAGGAAGGAGGCTCGAGATCTTCGTCTGCTCCCAAAGTGTCCGATTTGCGGCCTCCGAGCCGAAACGTGGGACGCTGCTTATTGGCATCACAGCAACAAGCATCGAGGATCTGGGAGCCTCGAAGATCGACTGCCTCTGGAAGAGAGACTGAAATACCTCGTCTGGGTCGGGATGCGAACCCCCATTGGGTGTGAATGGTGCGTCGATGACCAACACCGATCAACAGTCCGACATGTCACGCGATTGGTTTCCGATGAACATGTGGCAGAGCACGAGACGAACGCAGAGGCGCTGCGCAAATCGCAGGCGGACGAGGAGCTATCTGACTGTGGAGAGAGAAAGAAGCCGATCGATTATGACTTCAGCACGATAGAGCTCAGTTGGCGCGGGAGCGATCCGTACCATCTCTGCGAGCAACTGGTCAAGAAGAATGCCGACTTCTTGCTGATATACCACCACTGGATGGAGCGTCACGGAGGAAACGTCAACGAAAAGGTCATGGGCGGCGACCCCGTGGCGTGGCTTGAGTTCACGGGGGAGTTCTCGGTGCCTTGCGAGCTGTGCGACGCCCTCTTCCCAGATGATCGAGCCGTCGCAATCCATCAACTTCGAGATGGGTGCTGGTGAGCTCCCGGTCCGTGATCTCGTCGGCCGACCTGGTGAGAACGAGGTGGGGCGAGAAGACAAGCGATCGCTTCTTGAGACTGCGCGCGCTTCCTGTATCGAGGTCAACTTCTGGCAGACAGTTTTAGAGCAACCCCAAGGGGGCCTAGGTCGAAATCGGCGGCAAACTTGAACGGGCGACCTGGAGCAGCCATGTCGAAATTCGCGCAGAGAAGGACATCTAGGTGCGGACACAGGACAAAACCCAATCACGAAGCAAGTACGTCGAGGTTGAATTTTAGTATGTACGGCTGTCGAATCCGATAGGAATCCGACCGCTTAGGTCAGCAGACCGTTTCCGTCGCCGTGATAACTTCCCATCATAGACACCGATGTAATTTGCACTAATTAATTCGTTCCGCGGATGCAACAGAGAGAGATCTATGGGGGGCCTTTTCACATATTCTACACCCCTAGGAAGTATTTAGCTTTCCCTCTATCCAGTACATCCTACTACTACCTATTACTATTGTCCAGTCCTGTTGTCCATTGTTACTACTATAGTCCATCATCGTCGTTGTCGTCCACCATCGTCGTTGTCGTCCGTCATCGTCGCTACTACCTCTCGTTATCGCAGTGTGGGTGCTTGTGGGAGGGGTATAATGAGCTTGGGGATGTGAAATAATAATTTCCTTCTGCGGATACGTCCCTAGCGCAATGTAACACCCATGCCTACTACATGATGCCAGACACGGAGAGTAACATGGATACCCACAGACTCACTTAAAGAGGAAGGTATTCATCTTCGCTGCCAATCGAGCATCAATCAGGATCTAGGGCACCAATAACGCCTTGGCCGTGCTTGTTATACGAACTTGGCGATATCCCACCTTGCCGGGCGATGCAGGCTGCTGACGGCTTCCCCTGGTGTCTGGGGTTAAGATTGATGGCGATAAAGCTACGGAAGCCCCTTCTGTGTTCCAGCAGATTTCGCCTTCAACTCCTCATGATCCAATGCGGTCCAAAAAGACACCATGAAATTCAACGTCGTCTCCGCGTCAGCCGCGGCTATCTTGGCCCTTGTTTCGGCGGCAATCCCGGCTGCCGCGCAGGAGGCCAACTCTCGCGATGACGCTTCAGACGTAATTCTCGGGGCCTACATCGTGGAGTGGGAGACAGATGCTGACACCCCTTCGACATTCTATCGCGACATCGGTCTCTCTATCGAGCACCGCATGGACTTTAAATACAGACTCTTCAAGGGCGCCTCTTTTAGAGTCACCAATACTACGGTGGCCGCGCACGGAGACATCGCAGCCGAGATCGCGGCGAGACCGGAGGTGAAGGCCGTCTGGCCGGTCCGAACGATCCACATCCCCACGCCGAAGCCCGTTTTCGTCGGCAAGAATGCGACAACCACGCCCCAGCGCCTGATCAACCTCAGACGGCAGGATGATGAGCCCGACGTCTACGCGCCGCACGTCATGACGCAGGTCGACAGGCTCAGGGCCGAGGGATACACCGGCAAGGGCATCCGCATTGGAATCGTCGATAGCGGCGTCGACTACACGCATCCAGCACTCGGGGGCTGCTTCGGTGACGGGTGCCTCGTCGCCTACGGCCGGGATCTGACGGGTGACGACTACTTCCCTCCCGAGAGCCCATCCCCGGATGCGGACCCGTACGACGGCTGCGTCGGCCACGCAGCGTTGCCGTCAAAGCAACCAACTCAACTTTAACCCTCAATTTGCTTACTTGACATGCCTCTTCCACGATACTTGCTTACTTGCCTGTTGACCAACCTTTAGTCAATCAACTACGTGTGGCCTCACGTGATTAAATTACTCGATCAGGAAAGGTATGAGGCTATTCATGACAGCTTCACGATGTAACTAATAGGCTGATGTCCCCCTTCCCACAACG
>WIGM01001141.1:0-12351 GCA_014235935.1 Colletotrichum musicola
GAGGTCAAGGGTTCGAATCCAGCTTTAAGCAGTTTTTTCTTCTTTTTTCTTTTGACTTATTATTAAGTCTAAGTTTTATAACTAAAGAAATCTAAATACTTTAATTATAGAGTAAAGTCTATTATAGTAAGTAAAAGAATATAGTATTAATATTAATAGAAAGTTAATAAGAGTAACTAGAGTTTTATATATAGTTATTAGTAACTTAAAGAGAAAATAGTAGGTCGGTTCCCTAGCTAGTACTATTTTGCTATATAGAATTAAATATGTTATAGTTTATATTAAATAAAAATATTTTTATTTAAACTATTCGAAATTTTAATAAATATAACAATAGAGATATAGTTAGTTATGTAAAATATAACTTTATTAAAGTCGGAAATTTATAGTAGTATACTATCGAGTATATTAAGACTTTAGTATTACTCTATAGAAATAGCTGATAAAGACACTGTTTTAATAGTGGCAAATACCCCCAACGTCATCGTCGACCGTCCAGGTGCCAGCTAATCCACTGACTTCAACCTCGAGGCTGCGACCAGGCTGTTCGGACTTACCTAGGAAAAAGTCCCCCTTGCCTTGCGCCTTGTCTGATTTGCTCATGAAGCGACGGGTCCATTCCTCTATGGCCGGCTCACCAGTTTCATCCCGAGCCTGTTTTAAAAACGGGATAAGGGCTGTTCCCCCGGTGCCCTTCAGCTTCTTCTTGTTTCGATCGGCAACCAGAGAATTATCCTTAGCTGTAGGCCGGGGTTGCCGCGAAGCTGTGGCCAGGTTAAGACGCCGGCGTCCAGCATCGGGGCTCCCTGATCTGCTACGAGCACGCATCTGCCTCGAGGGCAGGATGATGTAACGGGTGACTATAGCGATATGCTTGTCGCGAAAAGTACTAAGCATAGCGAGACAAGCGTCGTAGGCCAAACACAGCTGTTGGTCTAGCTTATGAGACTCCACAAACTCGCGAATGTTGGCGACGCTGGTAACATCTTTGAGAAATCGTGCGTGGGGACCGGGCATATAACGGCGCATATCCGTGATAAAATTGTGCTGCGGAATGGGCGCTCGTGACTCACGTTCGCTTTCGGAGAACGGGTCACGCTTCTCCCCAGTAGGACGATGATCGATGCCCAAGATGATGTCAAAGAACTGAATTAAGCTGCTCTGGGCATTGCTGCCGCCGCTGTACCGGCGATAGTCCTGGCTACCGGAACCATCGTTGTAGTTGATACCGTGGGGAAGGCCCGCATCAGCCATGTTCTTGCTGCCCGCAAGAAAGAGGCGAATTCGGTTATAGAAGATATTTGGATCGCAACTCTCATGCATGCGTTGCAGGATGCTTGTAAGGTCGGTCAAGCGCTCGGCGAACGTGCGAAGACAACGAGCCACAACAGCTGCATCTCCTCGGCGAGCAGCGGCCACCGCGCTGAGCATGAGCGGGATAATGGGGGCACCGCGGGCCTCGATAGCAACCGAAACAAGGTAGAACCAAGACTCATCGAGGGAACCGGTAAATGTGTTGAGGGTGGCAAGATTTTCGAGGTTGTCTATATCCTCATCGACAAAAAGCGGCTTGAAGTTCCAAAGGCACAGAGCTGCGTATGTGGCTACCGGTGGCAGTTCCAAGTGTTCCGAGACCTCCAGGAGCGGGATCGTGATGGCCGGGGGCAATTCATCAGACGGTGCATCACCACCCCAGATGTAGGCGTGGGCCATGAAACATAGCAGCGAGTATGCTCTCCGCCATTCTGCGTCGTGTTCCAGACCGATGGTAGAGAGGACGGGCAGCCGGTCGACAACGGGGCGAAGACGTTGACTCAGGATCAGCGCCTGGAGGTTGGCGACCACGGCCTCCCACTTGTTGTAGTAGGGGTCCGGGAGTCGGGTCAAGGGAAGAACGTCCGGCAGGAATCCATGGTTGGGTGAGATTCCGTAGTCGGAGAGAACCGGAATCGGAGGAAGCATAATGGTTGCCGCTGGGAGCCAACAGGTGAGGCGTTTGACAACAGAATCTCAACGTGTGTTTTACTGTCGTCGGGTTGGGCAGCCTGAACGACTTGGGTGCGCAGACAGTATATCAATCGGGTCCTGACGCAAGGAGTATCCAGATGCTGGATCTGGAGTACTCCTCAGCCGTGTGAGATGTCCGAAGAATTGTCAGCATGTGGCGGGGAGGCCGGCGAAGAACTGGGGTGGAAAAGTTTGCGTTATTCGGAGAGAGAAGGCAGAGTCGGTAACCAAAGGCGGGAACTTCAGGGTTTTGAAGACAAGTTAGCTACACAACTTAGTATAACTTGAAAGTTTGTTACCTAACCTTCCCTAGCCTAAAAAATACTAAAGTAAGTGAAGTAGAATTTAGAATATATAGAATTAAAGTTGGTATTATAATTAAGATTTGAAAAACAAACTACTAATAAATAAAATAGTTATAATTAATAAAATAAATAATCTATTAATATTAAAACTTAATTTTCTAACTAGTTTTCTTAATTATACATAAGTTTTTATTTTAAACCCGATTTAATATATTTGATTTTAATATAACAATAATAGTTATAGTTAGTTTTTATTAAGAGAATTAGTATTAAAAACCCTTATATTTACTAAGAATCTTAGTATATACTAT
This sequence comes from Colletotrichum musicola, assembly GCA_014235935.1. Lineage (NCBI taxonomy): Eukaryota > Fungi > Ascomycota > Sordariomycetes > Glomerellales > Glomerellaceae > Colletotrichum > Colletotrichum musicola. Next base: position 2,624 of record WIGM01001141.1, read on the forward strand.
AAGTATACTAGTATTTTAAATATAAATCTATATAATTATTATTCTAGAGTTATATAGTTTTTATATCGTATTAGAATACACTAACTATTTAGTTTAAATATTTTATTATAAAAATAAAAAAATACATAAAAACTTTAGTTCTTTAAGTATTTAATTCTACTTTTAAAAAGATACTTCTCTATATACTAGTTCTCTAGTATCTGCCTACTTTTTTTTATCTTCCCACCTTATACTAATCGCCACTATACTGCCAATTTTCATCTAAACCTAGACCACCCACTTCTTTCCACCTCACGAACGCGACCGCGTCTCCCAGGTTCATAATCACGACTTTTACTCGCCACCATCCTGTTGCTTTCTAGCTACCTCTTCTTCCCCTCAAAACGCAGCATCCGAATCTCTTTCCGGCTCTACACCGCGGGAAATTCGCCTCTCCAGCCCAACACAACTCTGCGGCGCGCGTTCCGGCAGCTCATCGCGAAAATGACTGACGTCTACGACGAATACGACTACGATGGCTATGCCGATGAAGACGATACCAGCATCACACCAGAGGACTGCTGGACGGTGATATCCTCCTTCTTCGAGTCCAAGGGTCTCGTATCCCAGCAGGTGGACTCTTTCGACGAGTTCACCTCATCCACGGTGCAGGAACTCATCGACGAGTACTCCCAGATCACACTGGACCAACCGAATCCAATGTCCGACAGCGACAGGGTTATTGCCCTCCGTCGTTACGAAGTCAAATTCGGTACTGTCATGGTGTCTCGGCCGTCAATTACGGAAGCGGACGGAAAAGTCACGACGCTGCTTCCCTACGAATGCCGAGACCGAAATCTCACTTATGCCAGTCCGCTGTACGTGAAGATTACGAAGAAAGTCTCAATAGCTGTCGAGAAACCTATCCCTCTCAACGAGCTGGACGAGGAGCAACAGGATGAGCTCGCCAATACGGGCGAACATCCTACGAAGCTTGAGTGGGAGGAAGAGGAAAGCGGAGAGGACTACGGCGCCGACAAAAACAAATCTGATGACATGAAGGACATGATTTTCATCGGAAGGATGCCTATCATGGTCAAGTCTAAAATCTGCCACCTCAGCAGCGAGCAGGAGGACGACTTATTCATGCTGAACGAGTGTCCATACGACCAAGGTGGATACTTCATCATTAACGGCAGTGAGAAGGTTCTCATCGCCCAGGAGCGATCTGCGGCGAACATTGTCCAGGTGTTCAAGAAGGCCCAGCCAAGCCCCTACTCGTACACGGCCGAGATTCGCAGTGCTCTCGAGAAGGGCTCTCGACTTATTTCGAGCATGATGCTCAAACTATACAGCAAAGGTGATGCAGCCAAGGGTGGATATGGTCAGACGATACACTGCAGTCTGCCCTACGTCAAGTCCGACCTTCCGATTGCCATCGTGTTCCGAGCGCTAGGAGTGGTGTCTGACGAGGATATTTTGAACCACATTTGCTACGACAGGAATGACAGTCAAATGCTCGAGATGCTGCGACCTTGCATCGAGGAGGCTTTCTGCATCCAGGATCGGGAGGTGGCTCTCGATTTCATTGGCAAGCGTGGCAGCAACCACAACATTCCGAGGGAAAAACGTGTGAGGACAGCAAAGGACATTCTGCAGAAGGAGACGTTGCCGCACATCTCCCAGAGCGAAGGCAGCGAAACGCGCAAGGCCTTTTTCCTCGGCTACATGGTTCACAAGCTGCTCCAGTGCGCCCTTGGCCGACGGGACACGGACGACCGTGATCACTTTGGCAAGAAGCGTCTCGATCTCGCCGGCCCGCTGCTCGCCAAGCTATTCCGGAATATTGTGCGCCGCATGAACCAAGAATTATCTGGACACCTTAAGCGTTGCGTTGAATCCAATCGGCAATTCAGTCTGACGCTTGGTGTCAAGCCACAAACCCTCTCAAACGGGTTGAAGTACTCGTTGGCCACGGGTAACTGGGGAGATCAAAAGAAGGCCATGAGCTCGACGGCCGGCGTCTCCCAAGTGCTGAACCGATATACGTTTGCCTCTACGCTGTCCCATCTTCGGCGGACAAACACACCCATTGGCCGTGATGGGAAGCTCGCGAAACCCCGACAGCTCCATAACACTCACTGGGGCCTGGTGTGCCCTGCCGAAACGCCCGAAGGCCAGGCTTGCGGCCTCGTCAAGAACCTCTCGCTCATGTGCTATGTCAGTGTCGGCACGCCAGCCGAGCCCATCATCGACTACATGATTCAGCGCGGCATGGAAGTTCTCGAGGAATACGAGCCGCTCAGATACCCCAACGCCACCAAGGTGTTTCTCAATGGTGTGTGGGTTGGTGTCCACCAAGATCCTAGAATCCTGGTGCCAGACGTTCAAGGCACCCGTCGCCGTAACGTCATATCCCACGAAGTTTCTCTCGTCCGTGACATTCGAGACCGTGAATTCAAGATCTTTTCCGACGCGGGTAGAGTCATGAGGCCCGTATTCGTGGTGGAGCAGAGTCAGAATGGCATCGTGCCACAGGGATCCCTCGTACTGCAGAAGGGAACCGTCAACGAGATGCGAGAGCAGCAGGAGAACCCGCCTGACAACCCAGCAGACAAGATCACGTGGGAATCGCTGGCTCATAGCGGCGTTATCGAGTATCTCGATGCCGAAGAAGAGGAGACCGCCATGATCTGCATGACGCCTGAAGACCTGGAGATATACAGGTTGCAGAAGCAGGGGCAAATCATCGAGGAAGATAATACGGAGGATCGAAACCGGCGTCTCAAAACCAAAATCAACCCGACAACGCACATGTACACCCACTGCGAAATTCATCCGAGTATGCTGCTGGGAATCTGTGCCAGCATCATTCCCTTCCCCGATCATAATCAAGTATGTGTGGTCAATCTCCTTCCGCGTTGCAAATGCTGACTGATGCTACAGTCTCCTCGTAACACCTATCAGTCTGCCATGGGGAAGCAGGCCATGGGCTTCTTCTTGACAAACTACTCCCGCAGGATGGACACGATGGCCAACATTCTCTACTATCCCCAGAAACCACTTGCCACCACCCGATCCATGGAGTTTCTTAAGTTCCGAGAGCTTCCGGCCGGGCAGAACGCAATTGTTGCCATCGCCTGTTACTCGGGCTACAATCAGGAAGATTCCGTGATTATGAATCAGAGTAGCATTGATCGTGGCCTCTTCAGGAGTTTATTCTTCCGATCATACACTGACTGCGAGAAGCGCGTGGGAATCAATTTGGTAGAACAGTTCGAAAAGCCATTCAGAAGCGACACGCTTCGTCTGAAGCATGGGACCTACGACAAACTTGACGATGACGGTATCGTTGCCCCAGGCGTCCGCGTCTCGGGAGAGGACATCATTATCGGCAAGACGTCTCCCATCAACCCAGACAACCAAGAACTGGGCCAGCGGACGACCCAGCATGTCAAGCGAGATGCATCTACGCCTCTACGCAGCACCGAAAATGGCATCGTGGACTCGGTCATCGTCACGACTAACCAAGACGGTCTCCGCTACGTCAAGGTCCGCGTCAGGACGACCAAGATTCCTCAGATTGGCGACAAGTTTGCGTCACGTCACGGTCAAAAAGGCACGATCGGTGTCACATATCGTCAAGAAGATATGCCATTCACTTGTGAGGGTATCACTCCTGATATCATCATCAATCCTCACGCCATCCCCTCCCGCATGACAATCGCCCATTTAATCGAGTGTCTTCTCAGTAAGGTCTCCACCCTGAAGGGTATGGAAGGAGATGCGACGCCGTTTACAGATGTGACGGTCGACTCGGTTTCACAGCTTCTCCGCGACCAGGGCTATCAGTCAAGAGGATTCGAGATCATGTACAACGGTCACACAGGGAGGAAGTTACGGGCTCAAGTTTTCTTCGGACCTACCTACTATCAGCGTTTGCGTCACATGGTTGACGACAAGATCCATGCTCGTGCACGCGGTCCTGTGCAGATCATGACCAGACAGCCTGTAGAAGGCCGTGCTCGCGATGGTGGTCTACGTTTCGGCGAGATGGAGCGCGATTGCATGATTGCTCACGGTGCGGCTTCATTCCTGAAGGAGAGGCTCTTCGAAGTTTCGGATGCCTTCCGAGTGCATGTTTGCGAGATCTGCGGGTTGATGACACCTATTGCGTAGGTTGCCTCGTTACCAGTGTTTCGCTTGTATTGCTGACTCTTGTGCAGAAACCTTTCGAAGCAGTCGTTTGAGTGCCGACCCTGCAAGAACAAGACGAAGATTGCGCAAATTCATATACCCTACGCTGCCAAGCTCCTTTTTCAGGAACTTCAATCCATGAATATCGCAGCACGCATGTTCACCAACAGATCTGGAGTGTCAATTAGATGAGCAGGGTTGGGATTATTGCGGGGAGGAGATCACATTTGGGCAGTTGTCATGGTGTCCTTGACAAGGCGCAGATAACTCGCTATGCAGGGACTTCGGAGAGGGGACAGGGGACCACCAGGACCGCGTGTCAATAGTGGTGTCGTGGCGGCAGAATGGCAGACGACGCCTCCTTGTGTTTTGCTCTTACAATTGCACTAATAAAATACAACAAGCGGAGGCGAAAATCCCCGGCCATCGCGTCAAGATCTTCAATGCTTCCAGGCCACACCCTGTCACCGCAAGTTGATGATCACGACTTCGTAATCCAAGTTCAATGTTGCCACCTCTTCGACTTCCGAGCAAGTCGACCAATTAGTGTAAAGGCAACCACGCGTTGGTTGCCCTCTCCCCATATGCCCAGCTCGCCAAACGTGGGAATGTCGATTCATTTCAACAGTTGAGTACCAAATTCTTATCTAATGCCCTTCATTCGACCGCTTTTAAAGCATCTTTGGTCTTCTGGGAGCAAGGCGAGAGAGGCGTACGCAGCATAATATGTACCTAGCTAGGTGAATCTTGTGACGCGCAGGTTCTGTCATTGGGCTCTGCCTTGGTTTTCCCTCCCTCTTCCAATGGGGGCAGAATCTGGCGTTGGAGATTCCCGGACAGTCTGCTCCCGCTTGTACTCCTCTTCAAGAGTTCGCTGCATATCGAAGTCGAGTTGACGTTCCCGCTTGATCCGCTGCATTTCCATGTCGCGGATGACGCCTTGATGCATAACCTGTGGATGACTTCGTTCAGTTACTGCTGTTGCGGTGACTTCGCCGGCTAAAGACAAGGGGATAGTTCGACATGCCTCCTTCTCAAACTTCTGTTGGAAGTGCACGATAACGATGGTGCTAGCAGCGAACAGCGACGTCGCTGCTAGGGTGAGTTTCGACGCCCGCGACATTTTATTGATCCGGCTATAGAGACCGTTAAAGCTTGCGGAAGAGAAGAGTTAGTGAATTAAATAGTGGCGCGAAAGGTTTGACGACTAGCAGGGTCTGTGAGCGTGCATTAGATATTAGCTGCCCACCTAACTTATACCTACTAAAGCTACTAAGTAGTAAAAGCTAATTATATATTAATATATTTATTTTAAAGTATGAAAATATATAAAAAAAGTTTTAAATTTCTTTTTTATTATATTATTATAATATATAAAGGTTTATATTTATAGTAACTACTAGTATATTAGTAGTATAAATCTAAACGTTTACTAAGTATAAAGTGTTTTAAGTACAAAAATCTAATATAACTTATATTTAACTAGTATATATATTTAGTACTTTAATATAATAGAGTATAAGTAGTATATTACTTATCTATTTCTTTTTATTATAAATATATTATTTAAAGCTATTATTTAAAGTTATTATTTAAAGCTATTATTTAAAGTTATTATTTAAAGCTATTATTTAAAGTTATTATTTAATGCTATTATTTAAAGATAAGTTTAAAGACTTATTTTTATTAAAAAGTATAACTAGTAATAATAAATAATAGTACTATTAAGTTAATGTAGTTGATAAGCGAGTGGATTAGACAAACGAGTGGATTAGACAAGCGAGTAGATTAGTCGACCGCGACCAACCTATCTTCTACCTTCCAACTCTCGTAATACTATAACAAAACAATACTATCACAAACTAATAAAGTACAATTGAACTTAGCCGTCTAGACTATTAGGAATACGCTAAATTTTAGTATCTAAGTAGTATTCTAGATCTACTCTATACCCTTCTTAATGTTATACTATTGTTTAGGGAGAAAGGGATTACAATATAATTGTTATAATATTCGTAGGGACCGTATACGTAGAGGTCGATTCGTGATGTGTATATTGTGCTCTCCTTTAGCCTAAGGCCCGTGCGCTGCGGAGGCCCGTTTTTCGGCCTCGGATATGTCTAACTAAGCGCCCTACGCGCCGTGTGGGCCTACCACCCCGTTTAACAATAATATAATACCTAACTCGTGGAATTTAATCGTACTTAAAGAGGAGAAGTTAGTTAAGTATATTCTCGACCTAGATTTCCGATCGTTTCCTCTCCATATTAGTAGTATAGAAGATATAGCTAATCGACTACTCGCTAACTACGACGCGCCCCCAGTTAGGAAGTGCTAGACCTCGAACTTTATTAAGCGATAACTATAGCTCTAAACGCGCTTTTTTTATAAGTACGACTATAAGAGAGTCTAATATAAAGACTTAGATACAATAAATATATGGTTTTAGCTTATAGTAAATATAGTTACGAAATATAGTATTATAAACTTAGATATTTATAACTTTAACGAGACTAGGTTTATAATAGGTTATATTACGTTTAGAATTAGTCTAATAAGTACTAAAAGGCGTTTGAATATAAAAATAATATAGTCTAGTAACTATAAATAAGTTATAGTTATCTAGACTATTAGTTCGTTAGACTATAGCGTTCCGCTATATATTATTATTATAGGGCAATATTACTTCTCTACTTAGTATACTGAAACCGGTTTATTACGTAACTAGGTTATTATAACGTTAGAAATTAGATAGATAATAAACGAAAGAGGTCTAGATTAGCTTTAGTACTTTAATCAGTATATAAAACTACGTACGTAGGATAGCTATTACCTCCTTATTATTAATAGATATAAAAGTCACTATACTACTAACTTTAAGGTATATAATAAGGAAAATAAAATTGTTCTACTCTATATAACGTGGTTCATCAGTCAGCCGGACATATCAGTCAGCCAGACACTTTTTCCCGAACGCGCTCAAGTTCAAAGCACTTAAACGTTCGACACATCATTACTCTACAACTACAATGCCGATTTACTCACAAGAAGACAAAATCAATCTTGCACTCGAGGCGATTCGAAGCACACGCGCTGGAGGTGGTAAATTGAGTATTGGGCGTGCAGCGACAACCTACGGAGTACCTAAGAGTACCTTGTACGATAGAATGAACAACCGACCCGGACGCGAACGAACCTAGCCCTAATGATACAAACTCGAACCGATTAAAGAGAAAGCACTTCTCTAATACGTTATTAAATAGGATTTTAGAGGATTTCCTTTGTAGCTCGCTAGTATGGAAGATTTGGCTAATCTTCTGTTGCGGGCGTGTAATGAAGAGCCGGTTAGCAAGTATTGGGCGAAGCGATTTGTGGACTCGTAACTATCGCTAAGAACTAAATTCAATTATTTATATAATTACTAAAAGGCTCTTTAAAAAGATCTTTAAGTTATTTTAAAGTAGTTTGTACTATTACGTAATATAATAGCTAAATATGGGATCTAAGAGGGGGATATTTATAATTTTAATAAGATTAGTTTTATAATAGGCGTTATTATTATATTAATAGTAGTAATACGTACCGATAAACGTGGTAAAGCAAAGTCTATTTAACCTAGTAACTGTGAATGGGCTATAGTTATTAAATGTATTAATTCGGGTGGGTGGTGTATCCCTCCGTTTGTGATCGTTCAAGGCGCCTATTACCTTGCTAGTTGGACTACGGAATCAGGGTTTCTAAGCGACTGGGTTATTAAGCCTACTACTAATAGATAGACCGATAACGAGACAGGTCTAGACTAGATTAAACACTTTAATAAATATATTAAGGGTCATACTAAGGGCGTCTATTAGATAGTTATTATCGATAGTTATAAGAGTTATTTATTAGTTGAATTTAATAATTACTATAAGTAGAATGCGATTATAATTGTTAGTATGCCTCTACATTTGTCTTATCTACTCTAGCTATTAGATATTGCCCTTTATTCGCCTCTGAAACGCGTATATGGCGATGAAATTAACCTTCTTATCCGAGCTTTTATAAACTATATTACTAAGTCTAAGTTCTTTCTTAGCTTCTACTATATATATAATAAGGTTTTAATAAAGGAAAATATTAAATCTATATTCCTAGGTGCTAGAATTAGTTTATAGGACCTAGAGTATATTACTTAAAAACTTAATATATATTTATAGACACCTATACCTCTTAGTACTAACCCTTTAATACCTCTACTTTAGTAGTTATAAATACTATTTAACTCGTAATAAACTATCTTATAGTCTAATTTTATTAAAAAATAGATCTCTAATTATTAGAGAAGTTTTCTAACTCTAATAATTAAAGTAATAGAGTAATTATTATGAGTTGTATAGGTAATAGTGTACTTACTTACTCTTTTAACCGATTAGCTTTCTATACTTAAGGATATAAATATAGTACTTACTAAGTACTAGAGGGCTAAAAGGTTACGGATATAACTTAGAAGAGTACTTAGTATAGAGGAATCTTAGGGTTTACTAGAGGAAAAATAAAAAGGGAAACGTCTAGTGCCTTAAGATAATAAAGAGGGGGGTCTATTAAAGAGGGCCTAGCCGGCTTGGAGATGCTGTGGTGTATGTGGTGAGACTGGATATAATGTGCGAACCTGTGATAAGGATGTAGAATTGTCGAATGAGTCGAATAGTGATAATGAATAGTTAATTAAATATATTGTAGTTTAGAAATCTAAGATGTTATTGTGGGAGTGGGAAAAAGTGTCTGGCTGACCGATATGTCCGGCTGACTGGTAAACCACGTTATTTCTAAAAGTTATAATTACTTTATAGAACCTAGAGTATATTATTAATAAGCTTAATATATATTTATAAACACTTATACTTCTAATTACTAACTCTTTAATACTATTACTTTAATAATTATAAATACTCTTTAACTTTTAGTAAATAGTTTTATAATCTAATTTTATTAAAAAGTAAATTACTACTTATTAAGAAAGTTCTCTAACTTTAATAATTAAAATAATTAAATAATTATTAAAGAGTATAACGTAGTTAATAAGCGAGTATACTAGACAAGCGAGTACACCACCCGACTACGACCACAATATATATCTAACTAGAAGTAAATAATAGAACTATTAAACCAATTAAAATTACTTAGAGTCCTCTTAATTAAACGTTTCTTTAACGAATTGACATGTTCGCGCATTATGACCAGTATTCCCGCAGATGCTATACTGCTGTTAGCCCGTCTTAGTCCTTAGTTAGCGACTACTATTCCAGCGCGTTTCCTCCTTAATCTAGGCTATAGCTGTTCGAATATTCGTCGGCACACATTCAGGGGTCAAATGTGATGTGTATTGTGCTTCTCCTTGCCTAAGACCTGTCCGCGTCCCTTACGCGCCTCCTTCCGGCGTGTTCCCTGTGACTAAGCGCCTCTAGTGCGGCCCTCAAGCGCACCTAGCGCGGTCCTCGGCCAAACATTTCTCCTAGCGCCTTCCTGGCATCCTAGGCGCTCTGCGTGTGCATCGCTTCCAGCGCCCCTGG
>WIGM01001142.1:0-12340 GCA_014235935.1 Colletotrichum musicola
TGATCCTCGTAGTAAGGGGGTGTTGTTGGTCGATTCTCTGGAGTCTTACTGCGAAGCGTAGGCGGGCTGCCTTGAGAACTACCTTGCCCGTGGGTAGACCTGCCTCCCTGAGGAGGCTGCTAACTGGGGTCGTCTTCCACACCGGAAGGATAGCCCGCGCCGCTATCGTAATAATTGTAGTGATCTTTTGTATCAATCCCTTCTGTGCTTTCCGCCGCTCTAGGCCCTTCAATCTGACACTTGGCGCTGCTAATGGCAGCAGTATTGGCAGTCGTCGTAGTCGCGGTCGTGTTTGTGGTAGTAGCAGTGCATAAGAGAGGCGGGGCAGTCGGCGTGCACGTATTTGAGGTTGTCGCGCAATTGAACGTCGCGCAAATCATCGCGCAATCAAATATCGCACAATTGGACGTCATGTCAGTGAACGATGCGGAGATAAAGTAGCAGAAGAGCCTATGGTAGGACCCACACAGGCAGGATATGTGTGCAGCACTGGTGGATCTCCATTAAAATCCAAGGTGCGACTTATCCCAGACACTACTAATATGACAATTTGAATAGAAGAAAGAAGGAGACGGAGAAATTACGTAGCTCTCGAAGCCCCTCTGCCAGCAAATCTCCGTGCCGGACGAAGCGTAGCTGGCACGCAGGAATGCGATCATGTGATATCCATCCTCGTCGCTTCTGTCCGTCCTCGTCGCTTCTGTCCGTCCTCGTCGCTTCTGTCCGTCCTCGTCGCTTCTGTCCGTTCTCGTCGCTTCTGTCTGTCCTCGATATTTCTATCCGCCGCCGTCTTTCTGTGTCAAAGAGATGTACAATACTCAACCTAGAAGTCTATATTAAGAGTTCCCAGTCTAAGCTTCGAAGCTTCCCGTTGCTTCGGCTTCGACATCGATGCGGTCAGGAGACGAAGAGCAGGTATTTTCACGCAGTCTTCATCCGCCCAATTCAAACAGGGAATCGGAACCGCGTCTCGCCCTCTCCATCAGTGATGTTGATCATGGCTACAAAATTTGGATCCCTGAGAACCTTGCACTCTTGGTTGTGCCCGAACTTATCCCAGTGGTCCGCCTGGCAGATCTAATTTTTACATCCCGGGAGGTCAGCTCGATGATCTTACCGCAAGGACACAGGTAGTAGTTTGCTCTTCACCTTGGTGCAGTAGAAGTAAAAGCCGCAGCCCCCACACTTCGAGAGGGGTGCATACGGCCTCATGCAGGTGTAGCATCTCTTCGGGGCGTCGAGCGGGCCGGTGTAGCCACGAAGCTCCGCGTTGATCTGGAACAGCTTGTCGAGACTCACGGGGAAAACCTTTTTCACGGCCCCGCCTCTCGTCAGCGACACGGAAATGCAAAAGCGACAACTGGCCATAAAACGACCGGGAGTGGATGGTCAAACTCACCCGGTAGCTGCTGAGGTCCTCGACCCGCACCCCCTGTGTCCCGTCGAGGAACATGCGCTGCCTCGGGTACGCGAGCGCGTTGGTGTGCCCGACCCTAAGCTTGCCGACATCGAGGTTCCCCGCGTCGCGGTTGTCCGGGTAGAAGGCGACGACAAAGTTCTGGCCGTCGCGGTCGCGGACGACCAGCCGGACGCGGACGGGCAGCGAGACGTCGATGATCTCGGCAAGAAGGCACCAGCGGTCCTCGTCCTCTTCGTAGAAGGGGGAGCCGATGAGGCCGTGCTCCGTGTCGATCTTGTCAAAGGCCGGGAAGCGCCAGGTGTCGCTGAACCTGGCGTATCGCCGCACTACAGGCTCGGGGGCTTTCATGATTTCTCCGTTGTGCTACTGAAGTATATTCTGGGTGATTGACAGGAATTTGAGGGTGGGGCACCTGAGGGGATCACGACACTGGAATCGGATTCAGAAGTGGCGTACGCAAGTAAGCAAGAGGTTTTGGAGGGGGGGGGGGGGGGGGGTTCGGGCTCAAAAGATGTCTTTCCACAGCATCCAGCATCGTCCAGCGGAGATTGCATTAATTGGGAAGCATTGAGCTGGAGCTGTGCCTTCACCGCTCTAGATTATTTCCTTTGCAACTATAGTTATTAGCCTTGACTGCGGGCATATGCCAGTGTCTCTGTTGGGCTCTTCACTGTAGATTCGCGCCCTCTCCAGGGAGGGCGTCATCAAGTCTTCGAGCCCTCGCTGGGGCTCACGCTGACTACACGCTATGAAGACCGAGGCTTCCATTAGAAACCATGCGTAAGTCTACTATCGTTAAGCCAGGGTACGCCTTTGCAGTTCCACTAATGTTTGCTTCATGCGTTTGGCCCTCAAATTGACTACTGTTGTTTCTCATGACACGCCTCTCAACAAAGTCGGGGCATGGCAAGGTCGAAAAATATGCCAAGACGACTTCCAGAGACTTCCCTCCTCTGAGAAACATAAGTTTTATCTGTCTCTATCAGTCTAGTGCCCGCCATCTCTGGTGCCCGCCATCTCTGGTGTCCGTCATCTCTGGGGTCCGTCATCTCTGGTCCATAGCTTTTTTTTAATTCAAAAGAGGCTCTTTCCTCTTCGAAACTCCCAAACTGCTCCCTTCCCTTCTTCCTCTTCATCATACCAGCGAGTTGCAAAGTGTCCAACCGCAAACAAAATCAAGTACAAAAATGACCGCAATTGCCCTGATATAGGTACTGACTGTCCACCCAGAACCAAGATGCCTCCCAAGAAGACCACCGAGGCCGTCACTGGCTTGGATAACGACATAGTCTACACCCCCTCCGAGACCAAGCTGATAACCGCGATCATGGAGACCATCCCCCGCAGCGCGCTCAACTACAACGCTCTCGCCGAGAAGCTTGGCTCAGCCAGCGTCAACGCTGCCCGCATGCGCGTCACCGCCGCCGTCGACAAGTACACAACCTGGTTCACCGGCAACGCGCAGGAAGGCGGCACCGCAGGTGGAAAGCCCCGGGCCAAGCGAACCCCCAAGAAAAAGGCGCCCTCCGACGATGGTGAGGGCATAGAGCAGGACACGCCTTCCAAGAAGAAGGCTCGCACGGCCAAGCCCAAGGCCAAGGCCGCGGTCATGAAGGAGGATGTCGGCCAGCCGGGAGGTCAGGCCGAGGCTGCTGGCATGGAGCCTGCCCATCAGGACTTCGACGGTCAGATCTAGGCAGTATACGAAGGTTGGCATGGCCGGATTCGACAGGCTCGGAACACTGGAATGGCATTAGACACAGCAGCAGTAGCTTCATGCTGGGATGGATATATCAAGCTACTCCAAAAGACACATTCAATGCCCACTCGCGCTATCCTCAGTTGCCATTCTCCCTTGCAAGCTCCTCAAGCAAACTGACGGTTACGTCTTCCTTTCCAACCGGCACGAAGATGTGGTCGTGGAAATAGGCGCTGACTGGGTTGACGGAAATGCCGTTCTTCGACAGCCTCGTTGCCACTGTAGCCATGAAGCCGATGGCCTCGAGGCTCGAGTGCACGTTCAGGGTAATCTTCTTGCACTCGTACTGGTACTCGTATCCGTGGGCGACGGCAACGTCGAGCGTGGTGATCAGGGTGATGCCTTCGGCTTCTCTGAAGAGCATGTGGATCTTTGGGAGCGGAGGGAGTGGCGTAGTGTCCGGAACAGTTATGAAGACGTATGTCGGCTCGTGGAGAACGGTGGTGAGGGTCGCCAGGAGCTTGGACAGCGAAAGCTCGCCACCTGCTTTGTCTGTAGAGGAGGACATCTTGGTGGATGGACAAGAGGTTGGGGTCAAAGACTGTTTGGCTGAGTCGTGAAACACAGGTAGGGAAGCCACATCGAAACCTGCTTGGACATGCGTAGCTACGGACCGGCTACTTTATACATCAACTCGTCACATAGACAGGAGCTTCTTTACGCAGTTGTTGAGAGTTTCCGGTCGAGTTAAACCAGGTTGTGGTTTCAACAACGACCCAATGAGCGAAGCGGCTACACGATACTGACTCGGGGCACTCTCGTTATGCAATGCGGTCCGGCAGCGTGGCCTGACTAGCGCAAAAGTTGGGGTATTTCTCGCTGGAAGTCTGGAGAGAACCCCACACGCCATGCATTTGCTGTCGTTCTCTTACCCAAAAGAGTAATTTCCAGTTTAACGGCACATGAAACTATGACATAATCGGTTTTCGAAGGGCGTAACGACATCTTTGGCGTAAGCTTGAATTGACGACTTTCTCTAATCCCCCTGGGCCATTGTAGTCAACTTCTCACCCATAGTATTGTGGATAAGAATGAATTCTGATCTAGAAGTGTACAAACTCAATGACGCGAATCATATTCCAATTATCCCGTCAAGGAAAGATGTCCACCGCCTCCAGTTCCCGAATCAGAGCTTTTTTGATTTCGTCTTGTGTTCGATGAACGTACCTTTTCCGGCAGGCCTCAATGGACATCTCGTTGTTCAACATCCTCGGCATTTTTCTGGGCAACTCCCGAGAATTGCACCTCAAACTTCCTCGGAGCTCTGCCGCCGGGTGTGGTAGTACTCCAGCCAAACCCCACAATCAGCCGTCTCCCATGCCAGCGGGCGTCTCCTGATGTTCATCTGGACAAACTTCCAGCGAATTACCAACCCGTGGGTGAGGACGGACAAGTCGTGACGTTAATGGCGTGTGGCACCGCCAGGGCGGTCTGCGCCGCGAGGCAGTCCCACCCACTTACCGGTGTCCGCAAATCTGACGATGGCGTATTCCTTGCTGTAGGTTGTCGAGCCGCTCGTGATGGATTTGATTTTTTTTTCTTCGATTTTATTGACCATGAGCGGTGTATCTTTGAAGGCAACCTGCACCGGCAGGCTGCGGACCAGCCAAGTTCTCCAGCTCGGGACCTTGAATGGGTCTTCGAAATTCAAGGAATGATGTTGTCGATCTCGTAGTCGCAGCTATCTTTGGCATAAATTGCACATGTACCTATTCAACAGAGTTCAGGTCTCCCACTTCATGTGCGTGTGATTAGGCCAGGCTGCTTGGGAAATTTGTCGAGGCGCTCGTGGTTTGAGCCTTTGAGGCCAACCCTGCTTCGCCCTTCGGGATCTCATCACCTCAATGTTCAGCAACATGATTTCCATAATTTCCAACGAGTGCTTGTCCTTATGCACCATTGTATACCATCTTCTGTCCGACAGGCCTGAATAATCGCACCTGCCTGCAGTGGATCGAGAGCAAATAAGGACTCGGCCCTGACCACCGAGGCGCCTGCTTGTCTGCCTAGTACTTAGAGGGTCGGATGCTGCTGCCTGTCAACCGCGCTATCGGATGTTCCTCCTGTCCAACTGGCTTAATCGGTTATTATGCTCTAAGTGTAACTGAGTGTTGGTGGCCATAGAGAGGGCCCCAGGTTCGGAGCGTGGCTTTTGCATTTTTGCTCACTTTTTTCTCTCCATTTCTATGACCACCTGCCGACCTAGTTGTCTCCTGACGTGGATCTCCCGGTTGAATGACTACTTGTTTGGATGATATCAAAATCTGGGCTCCTACTAGCCTCGGAAAGAATGGAAGGGACAAAGAATAGGCAGCGAAGTCAAACTGGAAGCCGCTGTTAGCAAAGAGGTGCGTTTTCTTCGTATCTGCCAGGTGCGTCTAGCAGCTCCAACACAGTACCTAGGTACTCGAGTATTGGACTGGGCCGGGGAGCTGAGATTGTGTCAGTACTACCACAAACTGCAAGAGGAATGCAGGCAGCTTTCATTTGCGCGACAGGTACTTACCTTTACTGGCCTTCTCAAACGGAAGTCTCGAGGGCAGGAAGCTGCCCACATTGGGACCTCCCATGACCACCTCGCCGCCATTGCGCCAACCTCTTCCCAACATCATTCATCGCTACTTGCAAAGAAAGAAGAAGCATTCGTTTTTTCCCCGGTCGTTTATCCGCTACGCTTGAACATCGCACAAGAAAATCGCACTATCATCACTTTCGTTATCGTCATCAAAATAGGGTCTTGCATTCTACTTGCATTCTACGCAGACCGGTTGAAAAACGCATCAATGGCGCCCGACTTGAAGAGAAAAGAACCCCCTACCGACGAAGCTCAGCAGCGCGCGGGATCCAGGCCAAAGTTACAATTGGACGTCGCAGCCGCCGTTGCTCCCGAAGAACCACACACGCCAGTGCAAACCGTCGACACGTCGGAGCCTCACAACGAGCCAACGGAACCTCAGGACGGGCAACACAAGTCTGGTGTCAACTTGGGCCTCGAGACGAACGAAGACTCGAAAAGCGGCGACCCACCGCCAGAAGACGCTACTGCAGTCCAAGAGGGCCAAATTCTCGCGGAGACATCATCACTCCGCTCCAGTGTTCACTCTTCAGGGACCCCTGGTCGGAGGCTGAGCGTGCAATGGGCCCCGACGTTCCAAGGTATGCTTTTTGATGGGGATCAGCCAATTGTCGCTCAGCAGGAAGCGGAATTACCCCCTCCAGGCGCTCAAGAAGAAGCGGAATTGTCCCCTGCAGTCGGTCACGAGGAGATGAGATTGCGCCCCCAAGGCTCTCAGGAGGAGGCGGAAGGGTACTCTCCAGTCGCTGTCGTGAAGGATGAGAAGGAACTGCCGCCTGAGCTCACTGGTTTGGAACGTCACATCAAGCTCCTAGAGGAGGTGGGAAGTCTCCCTGCGCCAAGTACTGGTGACGGCATCGACGCGCAGGTCGTGGCATACTAGGAAACCACTGTTTTTGCAGCAAATGCGATTCTGGAACGAAGGGAAGAGATTGAATACCAAGACGACGAGGTTGTCCACGAATTTGAACAGGAGGTAGAGCTCATGAGGGAAAAGGAGGAGTACCTCAAGAGGAATGGTACGCCTATACCGATAAAACCTATGGTTCAACCGAGGAATCGTGCGGCTACACCGATCAACACAAGGAACGATCCAGTCGAGGGCTCCGAACAGTCCAAGAAGGACGACAAAGATGACGCAGAAAACGACACAGGCGCAGGTTCCGAGCAGCCCAAAAATGACGCAGACCTCTTATTAGAGTATCCTCGAGTTTGACCGTCTCGTCATGTTGAGACGGCCTTTGTTGAGTTGTACTAAGCGGACAGCGTCTTTGTTGTCTTGAGATAGATACCTCCTCCACCAGATGAAGTCAAGTAGACTGTAGTGAATGACGTCGGGGAGGGTCTGCAATGAAGTTTTAACAAATCCCACAGCGCAGAGGTAGATACACAAATTGATCGAGTCCTACTTCCAGCAGAGACATGACTTGACTCTGTGCATCACGGCAGCCGATGAGAATTACCCTGCTCACCTGCCTATGGAAGGTAGTTAGTCTGCCAGTATCCGCGACTTGGATGAGGAGCAGACGGGGACTTGGAGCATGATGCTCCCAACCTGGGCACCGCTGACTCAGCACCCCGGCGGAGTCGGCACGCGGGTAGTTAGGGCTCCGCAGCGGCCCGTCGGAATGGGGCATGCCGCGGGTTGCTGCGCCCCCGATCCCACACCTCCGTGCTAACATCTAGGCGGAGACACTCCCCGGGTCATTTAACTACCCACCTCATGTGATACTTAACATGGAAGCACTTCCTCGCAATCAACTGTCCGTTGGCATACGTCACGATAACCAGTACACGCCGTTTGCTGTCTCCGACACCTCCGAGCATCATCTCTCAGACCCAGCCGTCAGAATGGAGGGCTTTGAACAGATCAATCAGTCCACTCTTATCCGGCGCGCCCCCCAGCGGCATTCGCGACAACCACCGGACGCTAGCTCGACCCTGATTGTCGTCTGCAGCTGGGTCGCGGCGGATCCGAAACACATCGCAAAGTACACGGACAGACACGCCGACGAGCATCCCGACTGCACCGTCCTCCTCCTCCGGACGTCGCTGCTGGACGTCCTGCTGCACCCGACCGACAACGCGCAGCAGCCGCGGGTGCAAGCCGCCGTCGACATCATCAACGCCAGCGCGGGGCCCGTCGTGTTCCACGTCTTCTCCAACGGGGGCACCGTCACGGCCAGCCAGACCCTGCGTCTGCTCGACCGCGAACGCCGCGCCGCCGTCCGCGCTGTGGTGTTCGATAGTTGTCCGGGCCGCTCGACGTACCGCCGCACCGCGCAGGCTGTCATCGCCTCTGCGCCCAAGGCGTTGAGGCCCATACTGCCGCTGATTGTGTACCTGGCGCTGCTGCCGCTGGCAATCATGAGTCGTCTGGGTGTGCAGGATATCGTCACGAAGGGTCGCGCGCGCTTCAACGATGACGACGTGGTTCCTGCCGCCGCGCGCCGGTTGTACGCGTACTCGAAGGCCGATACTATGGTGTGGTGGGAGGATGCCCGTCAACATGCTTCCGAGGCCCGAAGCGCTGGGTGCGTTGACGTGAGGGAGGTCGTGTTTGAGAAGAGCAAGCACTGCGCGCACATACAGGAGGATGTGGATAAGTACTGGTCGGCCGTCTTCGACATGATGGGCATCGGCAGGGAAAATCGGGATAGCAAGACGGCGATAGACGGGATGGCTAGACGGCGGTAGACAGTAGCACGATAGACGGTAACACGGACACAGACACCGGGAATTTGGGCGAGATGCAGAGTACCGCCGCCACGGGTACGTGAGGCTGCTGCTGAAGGCGATGGCGTCTGCGGCACGAGAGGCAGGGTGCGTCAAGATGGACTGGGTCTGCTTGGCGGACAACACGAAGGGGCTGAAGTTTTACGATAAGCTGGGGGCGAGGAGGATGGAGGACTGGGTCGTGCTGAACGTTGGCCGGGAGGGGATTGAGGATTTGGCGGCGGATTCGCGGCCTGCAGGCGGTTGCATCAGGGCTGTATGCTTTGGTCACCCAGGCCCATACGTTTGGTTGTTGACCAACGAGAGGCATCAAGTTTGAGAGAGAGCCAGAAAATCAAGTGCCACGATTAAATGCGTGGTCGGTAGTTCTGTCTCCACCGCTCCTCTCCTCTCACCGTCCTCCTTGCTGCTCTCCTAACTTTGCCCTTGTCTAGATTGGCTCTTGGACGATTAGGTACTCACTGAGGCACAGTTCAGAAACTCATGATTCGTTTTATCGCTAATGAGAAACCAACTACGTGAATGCATGCCATGTTAACCTTTCACACCGCTTCATTGGAATTCCGCTGTTCTCATCAATGCGGTGTGTGTTCTCGGCTTCCTAAATCCACCAATTGCTTTTCTTGGTGACATCCACTTCCAGGTGGCAGACTGAAGAGTTAAAATCCGTGGTGCCAAGACCCATCATTCGCTCTGCTTTCTTTTTTTGGGGCGCGGGACATCCTGCAGATAGCTGTCCGTGGGCGCCGATTGATCCTGCAGGGCCGAGTTGAATGATCTCAAAGGGCCCATGGGTGCTCCAAGATGTCCCTGGGGCATATTCAACACTTGCGTGACCCCCGGGAGGACTGAAGAACGAGATTCGAGAGGACCCGTGGGCATGTCGGGCACCCCAGGCAAGCTCCTGGTATTCGCGACTCCCTCAGGAACTGTCCCTCCCGGGTTCTCAGGTGATAACAAGGCAGCCAAAGTCTGCCGGCTCGTGGCATTCTTCTCCGCCCATGCCTTGAAGAGGGCCCGACGCATGGCAAGATTTCCGGAGGCGACCTCTTGGCAAGGGGCGCAGAGGCCGCTGTAGACCTCAAACAGGGCCTTTTGTCCTTCGTGCGAGACGGGATTCTCATGATGTTCCCTCCCATTCCGGATATCATCGTCGGTGATGCGTAGCGTTATGTTCGACTGCCGCGTGTATGCTTTGCTAATCCTTTGCGCCCAGGCCTTGCGTGACTCGAAGCTGAGATCAAGGGTGCGGGCGAAGTGAATCATAACACCTTCGCGGTATAACCGTTCATCCCGTTGGCTGGAGCTCTCGGCGGAATCCTGCGCGTCATTAGAATACCTACACATGGCGTCGCGATCAAGAATTTGCGTGAGGCGGCGCTGCAATATCTTACCTGGGCAACAGGGGCGTCGGACATTATTACGGCGATTTATTGGTGGTGATATTCGTTTGTTGGTGTTGCTATTTGCTTTTTGCGTGTTTTTGGTGTTGAAGATGTAGAAGGATGGATCCGAGGAGAAAAACATCTTCCCTCACTGTTCTTCTACCCCCCAAGACACGTCCAGTTCTCTCACCCGGCCGTGCCTCCTTCCAAGTCCTTATCCCGGCGGATTTTGGCCAGATTACGAGGGAGGAAGGATGGCTAAGCGGTTTCCTCTGTGTCCGGAGGAAGCGATGGATCGATGGACCTGTTTTCCTGTAGCTCTTGCTGCATAACGCCGGACGTGCACTGGTGACCTGAGAAAATCGGGACGAGAAGGCACCAAACACATGCGTTGGCTTATCTTTCCAACCGGTATTGAGAAACAACCTGGGTATACTAAGGTGGCTGGTTACCTGGGTACACTACTTACCTGGGTGCCTGGATACCAAGATACCTACATCAGAGTCGGATTTTTCAAGAGCTATTGACACCTGCCGCCGTAGCACCTGCTATCTGGCGAGGGCCACGTTGGGAATGGGCTAATAACACGCGACCCTCTCCTGCTGTAAGGCTCATGAAGCGCCTTCCAGTATCTATTCATGCACCTTCCGTGTTGGGATTCTACAAGGATCTTCATTGGCGCCCGCGTCCTGGAAGGACCCAGGCAGGTCCCAAGTACTCCAACCATGTTCACGCTTTTCTGCGAGCATTTGACGATATTAATGCGGCTGATCTCCTGTCAAAGAAAGTTGTGGGACACGTTTTGTGAAATGTTGCAGTCGTTGTCGAGTCGGCATGGTTGCCTCTGAGGAGATGGTCGGCGTTGGGAGGAACCCACGCCGGGGATGGCGCTGGATGTCGGCGGCTCATGTAAGTTGGCGCCCGTCAATGCACTGTAGGCACACCACCTAGCTAGGTACCTACCTTGGTAGGTAATAGCGGGCTTAAGAACTGCGCCTGCCGTGGCTAGGCGTCACCTGTGATGACTACCTACCTAAGTTCAGTAACGGTGTGTTTACAAACGGCGGTTCGCACTCGCCTTTGTTGGCAGCAGGAACTAGATTGGAAGCACGAGTAGAACTTCCTGGCGTTCTGCCCCGTCTGTTTACCCGGCTTTCCCTCTAAACACGTCGAACATTGCACATCTTCTCCAAGCATTCATCAAAACTTCATACCCGACTTCTCGAGGCACTCATCAACACTTGATACTTCTCGAGACTTTCATCAACACTCCATACTTCGCATACAAGAATGTCGCTCCCAGTTATCAACCCTGGTCCCCTGCACTGCTCCGACGAGCTGGAGCAACTCCTGCTACGATTAAACTCGAAAAACGAGGACACCTGCCGAGCAAATTAGGCTGCTGCCCGCTGCCGGTGGTTCAGAGATCACTGCCATGGAGTATTCCACGCCTTCTACCGTAGACGTGAGATCGACCCGGCAATAGATACGTGGCCCAGAATGATCATGTGGGCAGTAACCGCCCAGGAGACAAGAAGGAAACTTCTCCGAGCCATCTATGGGCCGTTAGTAGATGGACGGAAGGTGGACGGCAACCATCCATTTTGGCGCGCCCTTTTTACGGACCAGGCCGACGTACGACTACATCTCGGGATACTTGCCCGTGACCACAATGTCATCAATTTCATAGAGGGGTACGACAACTTAACAGGCGGCGTGGAAAGAGCTCGGGCTCTTTTGGAGTGTCTGGGCGAAACGGTGGTGTTCCGGCAGAGCTTCGTCCACGTCGGCGACCGGCCAATGCGCGAACTCACTGAGGCCGAGCTTAACGAAATACCCGACTCTGAGCTCAAACCCAAACTCTTGGATGTGTCTCTTGACGACTTCGACACAGCATTAGTGTGTGAGTGGCCCCTGGCCGTGGGAACACCATACGCGAACGGCTAATGAATTATGTAGGCTTCGCAAGAAACTTCACAGGGCCGCCCGCATTGGACGAGCATGAGCGGAATTGGTTACGTTTACGGCGTTGGCCTTTCGACGAAACAACTGGACTACCATCGTGGACTAGGTGGATGATAGACGCCGCCAAAATAAACTAGGAACAAAAACGACAATAGCGGTAATCGCACCAGCAGACAATACCTAGCGATAGCAGACAATAGCAATAGCAATCAAGTCCAAGTAATAGCAACGACACCGTTAGCAACAGTAACAGTGATAATCCGGAGATACGGCGCGATGAGACAAGCGTATCTACACGGGGAGAATGCTGAGGTACCAGCGTTCTTCTTTTCTCAACATGTGCCGCCCTCTTTTGATCGGTCGGTCCGCTCAAAACCTTTGCGGATGGCCTCCTTCACACACCAGCTGCGGATACCGACGCTTCTAATCACCTGCATACTCCCCGACTGCAACGCCTGCACTCACGGCCTTGGCGGCCACTCTGGGTATGCGTACCGATT
>WIGM01001143.1:0-12328 GCA_014235935.1 Colletotrichum musicola
GTCAACAGCGCGATCATGGAGGTAATTCAGCACGCGGACGACCCCGAGGAGCATCGGCTGGCAGACACAAGCAAACAGCCCAGCGAAAACATTCTCCACAAACTCACCAGAGACGAACTGCTCTGCATAATCGACCTGCTTGATCTCCACGACAGTTTCTGGCTGTCCCAAACCTGCAAAGCATTCCGCCTGCTGGCAACACAGGACTGGGACCGCGAGTTCTCTCTGCTCGACAAGGAATAGCAGAAAAACTTCTTGGCGGGCCTCGCATGGCAAATGCCGAACCACTGGATGTGCGACAGTTGCGGCGAGCTTCAACGGCTTGACAAAGCCGACCTGCCTCAACATGGGCGAGCAAGTCGCAAATGTCGGCGACAGAACATGGAACTAATATTGCCCGAATGGCCTCAGTACAGACTCCGCCGAGCGCACGTCGCGATGGCTCTGAAGCTCACCCGGATGCGCGGCCCCAACGCTGGCTATCTCCGGAAACTGATGGCGCCGTTCTCGCTCCACGGGGACGCGCTCCCCGTTGTATCCTGTCTTCTCGTTCACCGCCAGCGTGGGTGTTCCCGGGACTATCGGTACCGCGTAACGCCAAAGGTCGTTTCCGGGGTTTACCTCCTCAAGCGAGAATGGGAGTATCGGTCCGTGGGGACGAAGACCGATGTGTACCGGCTCTTCCTACGGTACTACTGCTCGCACATTAACAGGAGATCTCGGAATACTTGGACGCGCGCCCTGAACGCAACCGGTCTTTTCGACTTCAGCGCCCTTGATATCAGATTCAAGGACCGCAAGCCGAATTTTCTGTTGACCAGCCAGGCGCCGATAGGCACATTGGATGAGTGTTATGACGGGAGGGAGACCGAGGTTTCCATTTCGTGTCCCAAGTGCCCGACCGACTGTTCTCTCAAGCTCTCCCGTGAGAGGTCGATAGTTCAGAGTTGGCATAAGCTCGATGCTTCCTCGAGGCTAGTAATGGGCGCTATACGTAGTTGGAGAACGACAAGGCAGGGTTTCGAGGAAAGCAGCGTACGGCGAATGTTTGAGGAAGCCCCCGAGTCACGGACGGATGACGGTACTGAAGAAGAAACGCCCACGATGATTGGATAGGTTTCGCCCTCGTCATCGTGACGGACATTTTGGGCCCGGGCACTACTAATAGCGGCTACGTATGGACTACTATAAGGTCTGTCATGAGCACACGCTGAAACAAACTCCCCAGTAAAGACAGAGCGCAAGAATCTGCCTATATCGACTGGGTACCGAGCTATTTCGACTGGGTGTCGTACGTAGGCAGATACCTACAATACTACCTTCATATTAGTAATAATACTAGAATAAGAGCGATGGATAATGTCAATGGACGACAGTGACTGGAGACAGTGACGGCAAGAGTAACAGTGATAGTGACAGTAACGGCAACAGCCACATCAGTTGGATTAAGCAGGATACCCAGTCAGAATAGCCCCGACGCCCAGTCAATTAGGCGGGCTCAATCACAATGCTAATTGTACGAGCTAACAGAGAGAAGTTCATTTCGTAGGCCATGGAGACACCGCTTAGCTTTCCTACGAGAGGTGACGGGAGACTTCTTCGCATCGCTGATGCAGCAATCCTCGAATAAAAAAAACACCTTTTCCCCCCCTTTCTCGCCGCAATGGATGGGAGGAGGCGAGAGAGAAACGGCCTGTTCTAGTAGGCCACGATAGGTAGATGAAGGAATCATTACATTCTCACGCGGAATATTTCCCACCCACTTCTGAACGCCTAAAAATACAACAGGCAAATTTTCAACCATGCGGTGGTTTCTGTGCGTACACAACATGTCTGCGAATTTCTCAGGTCAACACAAGAAGCCCACGAGAAAAAGAGCAAAAACACGGGTGTAGAAAAGAGAGAAAATACTCACATGTCAAACAACGCCCGAAAAGCACAGCTCTTAAGCTCCTCCCTAACGGCCTCCAGCTCCCCCGCTATCCTCTCCTCGGTCCAGCCCAGCATCTCGGCGAACAGCTTGAGAGAAAGCGCCTCGAGCCCGTCGAGCGTGAGCATGAGGTTCATCATGCCCAGGTCCTTGTAGTACTGGTGCCTCGCCCAGGGGCCCAGGGGAACTTTCAGAACGTGGGAGGAGATGTTTGTGAAGCCTGCTGATTCGCGCACCCACCCTTCGAGCTTGGGCCCGACGCTGGGGTCGCGGCCGGTGGAGGCACAGGCGGCCATGAAGGCGGACATCCAGCGGGCCGTCGCGGTGGCGTCGGTGTAGGAGGAGTCCTGGGAGTAGAATTTCGTGTTTACGTCTTGGAACTCGGCCCAGCCGCCGGGGGTTAGGTGGCTTTTTCTGCATATTAGCGAGGAGCTTGGGGGGGAGAACGGGGGCGTAAGGAGTGAGAGAGGTGAGGAGTGCATGAGCTTACTCGTAGATGTTTCTCATCAGGTTCGGCCAGTCCTTTATCGAGGCGCCCATGTAGCGGCACATGATGAAGTCGTATTTCCTGCTCTCGATCCAGGGGCTCTCGATGTCGTCGACCATGAACTTTACGTTTGACGGGATCCTACAGTCTGAAAGTTAGAACGGTATTGCCTTTAGCTCACAGCGTGCATGTCTAAACTTACCAGCGAGTCTGATTTGCACTGAGATCAATACCAGTGATCTGGCAGACCCTTTCCATTAGTAAAAGCTCCCCATTTTCGGAGGCATCATTTTTAAGTTTTTACCTCTGCATGCTCGAAGTTATCGCCCATCTCTATTGCCCCTAGAAGAGTTCGTATGAATGAACCGAGTCTCAGATATTGACAGACTTGTCAATGAACACTTGAACTCACATATCCCGGTCCCCGTCCCGATGTCGAGGATGTTGTGCACCCTCTCCGGCTGCAGGGGCGCGCAGTACAGCTTGTGGCCCGTGGCCATGACCATCATCGCGTGCGCGAGGTCCAGTCGGTTCAACTCTAACTACGGAGATCAGCCAAACGTTACGCGTGTTTACTGGTTTGCGAGTTCCGAGCTGTGGTGGGAGGGGGTTTCGACCGAGATCGTAGTGACGCACCTCATCGTTGGGAAACTTATACGCTAGACACGATCGCCTGTCAGATTACTGAACGAAGAGTTGATGCGAGACTAAGAGGAGACGGAAGTAACTTACTCCCTGGCCTGAAGGCGTGGTACTGGCGGCCGTATTCCACGGGGTAGTTGACGACGCTCGATGTAAGGGATTTCGAGTAATTCGATCTGTTGAGTATTCATCAATACCCGGCCCCGATTGGATTGGTAGATTGGCGTACATTTGCTCGTCGATCGACGCGACGTCATCGTCCATCTGCCGCAATATTAACGTTCAGCCCTACCAAGCAGCGCGGGAACTATCGCAGACAACTGCCTTACCTCCCAGTCCGTCTCGAGCGGTGGGGGTTGTTGGTCGCTACCCACAGCGGAACTCAAGGCCCCGGACCCGGACCGGTTCCTCGACGGCTCGAGCATTGTTGCCGATCTGGAAGCGCTGGCGGGTATTCGCGGTTTGACGATTTGAAAGGGAGCCCAATTGATTACGCCGCGAAATAGTCGATAAACGAACTTGAAGTTGAAGATGCAAGCTCCGCTAAAGCAATGCCAAAAAACAAACGAGCCGGTTGACTTCCAGACTAGTCGGGGCTGTGTGTATTTTATAGGGGGCGACGTCCCGACACACGCACGCTATAAACCAACGGCCGGCGGGCGGGTATGGTGTACAGCAGCAGATTATCTGCCCTCCTCGCTCTGTGAGAATTTAAAGTGGAGGGGTGTGTGTGTGACGCAGACGCATTTCAGGATTCTTCGAAGTTCGGGGAGAGGAGGGCTGTGACTGCGCAGCGGTTGTAGGTCCGCCCCCTGCTCGTAGCCCGTTTGACCGCCCGAAGCCAGCCAATCGACGCCCCGGTTCGCTTGCGCGCCGCCCTGTTTGAATTTGCTGTGCGGGATTAGTTGTAACAGGGTTCCCAGCGGCGGTCGAGGCCCGAAATGCACCGTCAAACCGAAGGATCGGGCTGCTTGCTCACCGCATCAGCCGATGGGGATATGCAGGAGCGGAGGGCTGGGCTGGGGGGTGGGTGGGTTTGGCGGAGCGGACGTGTCATATCATGCGTACATGTTGTGTGTTGGTTCAGTAAATCGTTGACGGCGCGTTTGGGTACGATATCCGTATTGTTCCATCCAATCAACCAAGGTTAAGATATGTTGGCAGGACAGAAGAGCTCGGTGTAACACGAGGGAACGAGAGGCCCAATGAAGGCCAGCGTCTTGTCGCTCGTCGTCAATATTCACAGTCAGACTCTCGAGGCTCTTCCTGTCGCTACCCGAGAGAAAACCCGAGAAGGATTCAAAGTCCCGAGGAACGCGCAAGGCAACAGTCAATTTGCGACCCCCCTGACGCGGGCGCTATCTCGTCGACCCAAGCCGTCGGGTTGGGAAACCTCGGGCGGGTTCGTGTTGGGCGTTTCGCCCACACGCCGAAGCGAATCCATCGAGCAGGGGTCCTCTCCAACGCAGCGTTTACCGCAACGGGGTTCACGACCCGTGTGTGTTGGTTGCGAAAGGGACTTTGGTAAACATGGGTGGTTTTGATTTTCATTCCCACTCGTCTAACGTCTAAGGGAGACGATTCCTTCGAGGGATACCTTCAGGAATTTGTAAGCTATGGATCGGGGCTTGAACTTCCCCGGGGGTAAAAATTGGCGGTTGCCTGGTGTTGGGAGTTGAACCGGTCGTCGTCGTGTGGCTCCGAAGATGAACTGATAAGTTCTGACATCATCAATGTAGTATTTCTGTTCATCCTTCAGCTCCCATTGGGATTGGATGTGCAGTTCCGGCGGCCGATCAGACCTCGCTGACCTCAGCATTCCAAGCCAACCGTTTACAGAAGGCCAAAAAGATATCCGAGGCTAGATAAAAGTCATACCCGGAACAGTACATCTTCCGGTGGCCGGCAGTGTGCGGAGTTCCAAGGCAGGTACCGCCGACCCGGTCGGAGAATGCGGGAAGGACGGCAACGGGAGCCCCCGCCCGCGCCGGCCCCACTAGGCACCTGCCCAGTGCACCGGTGACACTGACGTGCAGCGACGACACATGGTAAAGAAACACCACCAAAAAATAACCCCGCACGCTTCGTCATCGCCAAACCCCTCCTTCCCTGCCCCGAGCACTACTGCATTCTTCACCAGCGCTGCCGTTCAAAATAGCTCCCGCAGCTGCAGAGTCTACTTTTCTTTCTTCGTGACACCAAAGCCCCTTGCATATCGCTGCCATCGAAGACAGTTTCAGCTACACATCTACCAAAAATGGCGTCGTCCGGCCTTAGGATCGGCTTCGTGCCGGAGCACTTCTCCACCCCCCTCCATTTCGCCAAGGACCACTTCGGCCTCGACGCCACCCTGGTCCCCTTCCCCTCCGGCACCGGCCACATGATCACCGCCCTCCGCGCCGGCGAGATCGACGTCGGCATCGGCCTGACCGAGGGCTGGATCGCCGGCCTCGGCAAGGAGGACGCCCCCGGCGACGGCGGCTACCGTCTCGTCGGCACCTACGTCGACACCCCTCTCTGTAAGCCCTCTCACACTCACCGTCTCAGTACCCAAAACTAACTCTCCCCCCAGGCTGGGCCATATCCACCGGCGCCAAGCGCCCCGAAATCACCTCAGTAGACTCCCTCAAGGGCGGCAAGATCGGCGTCTCGCGCATCGGCTCGGGCAGCCAGATCATGGGCTTCGTCCTCGCCGACCAGCGCGGCTGGCTCGCCCCCGGCACCCCCCCGGCCTTCTCCGACACGGTGATCCTCAACACCTTTGCCAACCTCCGCGACGCCGTCAACTCGGGGGACGCCGACTACTTCATGTGGGAGCACTTCACCTCCAAGCGCTACTACGACTCGGGCGAGATCCGCCGCGTCGGCGAGATCTACACGCCCTGGAGCAGCTGGAAGATCGTCGCCTCGACGGCCCTGGCGCCGGAGGGCGGGAAGCTGGACCCGCGTGTCAAGGACTTGTTCAAGAAGATTGATCTGGGCGTGAAGCACTTCAACGAGAACCAGGAGGAGGCTGTGAAGTGGATCAGCACGAACCTGGATTACTCCGAGGCGGACGCCCGGGAGTGGCTCAAGACGGTCAAGTTCACCGACGGCGTGGAGGGTGTGAAGCCCGAGGTTGTGGACAACTGCGTTGATATTCTGCGCAAGGCTGACGTGCTGGTCGAGGGCAAGGGGAGACAGCCCGAGGCCATGGTGGCGAGGGACTAATGTTAGAAGGACACAGGGAGAAGCGAAAGACTTTTGGCAATTACCTGAACGAATTCCGATGCATCACTTCCGAACATACGATTGTGAAAATGGCAGGGCGAAATGCCCAGCTACTCATTCCGTTCGAATGTCGATTATCGCCGTACTCCTAAAACGCACCTAATCCTGACAATGATGCTAGGGTATCTACCATTTCCATCATGACCTTCTGTGTCGCGCCCGAATGCCGACCATCTGCTCGCCCAGCCTCAAGCCTTGTTCTTTCTCCTCTTGCCCTTGCTCTGCAGCAGCTCGCGCTTCTCCTGCTTGCGCGTCTCCTTGTCCTTGGCCCCGATGACGCCCTTCTCCGAGCCGCAGGGCCACTTCGCCGCGGCCGCGGCCTCGTCCTCCTCGCTCCACTCGCGCGGCAGGACCGCGAAGACGAGGTACGACGTGTGCGTCTTGAGCTCCGGCTCCGCGCGGTGGATCACGCGGCCCTGCAGCCAGGGCTTGACGTCGCCGGCCGCATCCTCCTCGGAGCTCCGGTCTCCTCCGTTGGCGTTTGCCGCCGCCGCTGCCGCCGCCTGGTCGACGTCCATGGAGTCTGCGGCAGCGGAGTTGTGGTACTCCCTGGTCCGCTTCTCAATCTCCCGCAGCTTGCCGACCGCCTCGCCGACGTCCCTCGCCGTGGGCGGGATGCCCTTCTCCGGCCGGCCCAGGCCCGCGCGGTCGCGGACGACGTTGAACTTCTTGTGGGAGATGTCGATCATATCGATGTCCACCCAGCCGAGCGTCCTCATCGTCTCGATGGTCTTCTGGACCTGCTCAATGCAGGGCGAGAAAGTGCAGATGTAGACCGACTTCTTGGGATTCAGCGGCGACACCCACTCCTCGCCGTCCTTGGCCGTTGCGGGCCTCCGCCGCGACAGGTGCGGCAGCGCCTCCCACGGCGCGGGCAGGTCCAGGAAGACGGCCTCGGCCTCGGGGCTCTTGCCGTCGACGAGGAACCCGCCGTTGTACACGTCGCGGTGCGTCAGCTGCACGACGCCCTCGAGGCTGTGCTCCCGGATCTCCTCCTGCATCTTCTCGTATCGGGCCCTGTTGAACTCGAAGCTGTAGACCTTGCCCCTGCGCTGCGCGTCGCTCTCGGGGTACCCGTTGTAGACCGCGCGGGCGGAGGCGTGCGAGAAGCTGCCGCTGCCGGCGCCGGCCTCGATCAGCCGCGTGCCGGGGCAGGCGCGTATGCGCTGCAGGATGAAGCTGTAGTCGGGGGTGTAGACGACCTGGGTGCGGTGCGGCAGGCCGGCCGTCCAGAGCTCGGCGGTGGGCTGGAGGATGTGGACGAAGCCGCTGGCGGCGGCGACGGCCTTCTTGACGGGGGCGGCCGAGTCTGCATCGGCGTCCTCGCCGGCTGGCGTGGAGGCGTCCTCCGTGTCGTTGCCCGTCCTCTTGCGCTTGCGGCCGCGCGAGCCGGTGTCGACGTTGGACGCGCGGATCTGCGAGCCCCAGGGGACGTTGATCAGGGTCGAGTGGGGGAAGGAGCCGAATCGCGTGTTGAGGACCGCGCCCTCGGCGTAACCGTCGACGGCGCCGGTGGAGTCTTGGAGGATGAGGGGGACGAGGTTGTCGCGGGACAGTTGGACGATCGCGAGGGAATTGGCCGTCGTCCGGGGGCCGGGCTGGAGGAATGGTGAAGGTTTCGCCATGATGGGGTTTTGTGTCGCGACGATGATATCTTAGGCGACGAAAGTGATGATGCTTGGTTCTGTCCTGGGGGAAGAAAACCCAACTGGCAGGAAGGGAAGGCGGCGAGGAAAAAACTCGGTGCAAGGCTGAACCCAAAAGGCAATTCAAAAAAAAGAGATAAAAACAGCTGAGTGTGGCTCAGCGCGGGGAAGGTGTGGCACATAGGTTCTGGCCAATCGTAGAGCTACCGGCTATATCCACTCCTGCAAGGCTGAAGATGGTGTCACACCTATTTTTCGATAAGGCGACTTGGCTTTCTTACTGTGTGCCCCTCCCTCCCTCTGGAAGTGACTCAACCCCAACCCGACCCGACCCTCGACCGCCTTCCTCCCATGCCCCTCCTTCCGCCCCTGTTCTCTAGTCCTGGATGAATCGCCTCTTTAGACTCACCAGAGTTTCTTTTCGCATCTCTACTCCAAAGATACCCAACCTTCTTTTCTCAAGGTACTGCGCCACTATTGCGACAATGGAGTCGTTGAAGGTGCACAACTCCCTGAAGCCCGGCCAGCCGGTGCCTTTCACCCCCATTGAGCAAGGAAAGGTCTCTTGGTACGCCTGCGGACCTACCGTCTACGACAAGAGTCACTTGGGTCATGCGCGCAACTATGTCTCCACTGACATTATCCGGCGCATCATGATGAACTACTTTGGTGCTGATGTGAAGTTCGTCATGAACATCACCGACGTCGACGACAAGGTCAGTGGACCCCTTTACTCACGCCCAATTATTTTTACAAGGTCCCTAACAGTGTTTGCCCAGATCATCATCAAGGCCCGCAGACAGCGCCTCCTCGAGCTCGAGAAGAACAAGAAGTACTCGGACGACGAGCTCCACAACCTCGCCCTCACCGCTTTCCGCGAATACGCCGAGAAGAGCCTGCCCCTGCTCAAGGGATCGGATGGCTCTGCGCTGGACGAGAACAACTACCCCGAGCGAAGGGATACTGCGTACGGCAAGGTGCTGGCGGGTGGCACCCTGACCGGGGAGGGCAAGCCGGGCGACGACGAGGCGAAGACGAAGATGCACATCAGCAACATGGACGCCGCTGCGTTCGCGATCAAGGACAAGAACTACTACCCCGGCGTCGACGAGATCCTGCTGCCGTACCTCGACTCGCTCTACAAGGAGACCATCGACACCAGCGACCAGACCATCTTCACCGACCTGACCCAGAGCATGGAGAAGCTGTTCTTCGACGACATGGACGCGCTCAACTGCCTGCGCCCCGACTTCATCACGAGAGTCACCGAGTACGTCCCCCAGATCGCATCTTTCGTCGAGCGCATCGTCGACAAGGGTTTCGCGTACGAGTCGGACGGATCCGTCTACTTCGACATTGCGGCATTCGAGAAGGCGGGCAACACCTACGCGCGCTTGCGCCCCGGTAACAGGAACGACAAGTCGCTGCAGGAGGACGGCGAGGGTGCGCTGTCGAAGAACCTCGGCGAGAAGCGCAACGAGGGCGACTTTGCGCTGTGGAAGAAGTCGAAGAAGGGAGAGCCCTACTGGCCGAGCAGATGGGGCCAGGGCCGTCCGGGCTGGCACATCGAGTGCTCGGTGATGGCTTCCGATATTCTCGGCGCGCAGATGGACATTCACTCTGGTGGTATCGACCTGGCCTTCCCTCACCACGACAACGAGCTGGCGCAGAGCGAGGCCTTCTTCTGCGAGAAGGAGAAGGGCGAGCACACCTGGGTCAACAACTTCCTGCACATGGGCCACCTTTCCATCTCCGGATCCAAGATGTCCAAGTCCCTCAAGAACTTCCAGACCATCCAGGACGCTCTTGCGACGACCTACTCTGCCAGGGGCATGCGTACCGTGTTCCTCATGGGCAAGTGGAACGACGGCGTCGAGATTTCTCCCGACATGAGAGCCCAGGCAGCAAGTTGGGAGGCGACCATCAACGTAAGTAGGATGCAATCTGGAGCGAGACCTCGACACTAACATCCCACAGAACTATTTCTCCAACGTCAAGGCGCTCGTTGCCGACGCGAACGCCTCATCAGCCGGCATCGAGTCCCTCTCGATCGCCGACAAGCCCGCCGAGGGCCTGCTGGCCGAGCTCGAGAAGGCCAAGACCGACCTGCACACCGCCCTCACCAACTCCTTTGATACCCCCCAGGCGATGCGCGTGATCCAGGAGCTGGTCAGCGAGGCCAACAAGGTCATCGTGTCCCAGGACGCCGAGGCGAAACTGCCCGAGCTCATGGCCATCGGCCGCTGGATCACCAAGATCCTCGGCATCTTCGGCCTGGACGAGAACGCCAAGGCGCCGTACGACGGCCTCGGCTGGGCCCCTGCCGCCGCAAAGGCGGACGTCGACCCCAAGGCCGTCGCGCAGCCCTACGCCGCCGTCTTCGCCAAGGTCAAGTCCGACGTCGAGGCCCTCAACCTCTCCTCGGAGCCGCTCTCCGCCCTCCTCGCCCAGAACCCCGACGCCGAGTTCGCCTCCATCGCCGGCGAGGGCGTCCGCGACCCCGAGCAGCTGGCCCTCCCCTACCTCCGCGCCACCTCCAAGCTGCGCGACGAGCTCCGCCGCCTCGTCTCGACGGCGTCCCCCGACGCCAAAAAGGCCATCCTCGCCCTCACCGACCGCATCCGCGACGAGGACCTCACCGTCCTGGGCGTCTCCCTCGACGACCGGCCCGACGGCAAGTCGTCCCTCATCAAGTTCGTCCCCGCGAGCGAGCTCATCGCCGCGCGCAACGAGAAGCTGGCCCGCGAGGCCGAGAAGGCGCGCGCCAAGGAGGAGGCCAAGCGCGCGCGCGAGCAGGCCGAGAGGGAGAAGTGGGAGAAGGCCAAGCTCCCGCACACGGAGATGTTCAGGGGCGACGACAAGTACGCCGAGTGGGACGCCGACGGCCTGCCGACGAAGCTCAGGGACGGCGGCGGCGACGTGCCCAAGAGCCAGCTCAAGAAGCTGCAGAAGGAGTGGGCGAGGCAGAAGAAGGCGCACGAGGAGTGGCAGGCCAAGTTCGGCGGTGCTGGAAAGGCGTAGACGATCGCGATCAAGGGCATTGCTTCGATCTTGGGGGCTGGTTTGTTGACTTTTTTTTCGTCTTTTCGAGCAAAAGAGGGTCGTTTTTTAATGATCGTGCGGCATCTGATAGCAGGCAATCCACGATATCCTAAAGGGCGTTTCT
This sequence comes from Colletotrichum musicola, assembly GCA_014235935.1. Taxonomy (NCBI): domain Eukaryota; kingdom Fungi; phylum Ascomycota; class Sordariomycetes; order Glomerellales; family Glomerellaceae; genus Colletotrichum; species Colletotrichum musicola. Next base: position 11,142 of record WIGM01001143.1, read on the forward strand.
TCGGTCAATAAAAGGGAATGGAGACTTAACCGTAAAGATAATGTGCCGTGTCTCTTCTGAGGGTTGATGTGACTAGGCAGGTTCATATTCTCATCACCGTTGCCCGTCCCACCACCTATTCTGCTACTATTGCTCGGTACCGTTATAATCTTCATTCATCGCTGTTGTCGCCGTCGCTACTATTGCTAACGTCCGTCACTCCCCCTGACTGAGTCTATATTCCAACAGGGACTCCATTTGGCTAGTTGACGCTGAACAGGGGATGGGGAGGTGCGTAACCAGAGGAGTCCCGTTTAATCGCTGCCGTACGCGTTTCATGCCCCGTCCCCTGTGAGTAGCCGCCGTCACATTTCATATGCTGTGAGCCAGGTCTGATGATAAGCGGCTCAGAGCCGATGTACGATGCACCTAAATCTTCGAACGGTCAGTTGATTTTATTGGCTGGTTATTGGCTGGTTACGGGAAGCCAATCAGGCTGCAGCCTGCCTCGCCCCCAAAGGTCAGGAGTATCTACGGCCAGGGGCACTCGGAATCGGATTGGTCGCCTGATTTTGAGCCAAGAGAAGTTGGAATTCAGTGTTGAAAGTGATATGGAATGGTGGTCAGGAGCTGAGCGGGGTAAATGGAGCACTATCGTAGCCTGTCAGATGGAAGAAGGACATCAAGTACGGGTCAGCTTGCTTCCTTGGGTCCTCTTCCTGAATTGCCTACTAAGCTGCACACACTCCTCGTACTTGAGCCTTATAAACCAACCACACGAGAGAGAGTATGGCCCCACGTCCAGAGTTTGAGTCGGTGCGAGCTCGCAACGCCGTAGTGGGAAACCACTTCAGCGGGGACGCAAACGTCACCTTCAACTTCGCCGGATCGAAAGGTAAGGGGCAAAGGCCGCGTCGAGCCAGATTCCCGGAGCGCCAAAATCTCCAGAAGTCCCGTGAACATCGTCAATAACAATTGTGCCCGCTAGAGGTAAATCTTTCGTTGCAACAGCTCTCCTTCCAAAGTGTCGGCCGCTTGCTGAGTTTCATGGCTGCAGGCGCCGCCGTTGACCGACGAAGAGAATCTCGAGAGTTCGTCACGTCCCCAAGGCATCCAAGCCGATGATCAGTACTGACCTCGTCCTGGGTAGTATGTACGAAGGAACTCTGCCCGCCGAGGGCGACTGCCCGGTTCCGCGAAGTCCAGAC
>WIGM01001144.1:0-12321 GCA_014235935.1 Colletotrichum musicola
CAATAGACCCAGGTTCTCATCAGATCGGCTAACTGTCGCTTCCCCGTCTCTCTAGCGGCTAATCTATTAAGCGCGGGCATTTGATGTTTTGTGGTTGGTCAACTTGGTTTCTCCCCTACTCGTATGGCGATCTTGGTGCACGATCTGTTTGTGTCGTTTCGCAGCAGGGTCAGTAGCACTGTGGCGTAAAACATGATTCATCTCTTTGTATTTGGGACTTTGCCCAGAAAAGAGTCTGTGATAGTGTCGTTCATCGTGAACCCTGACTAGAGACATACAATCACAAGTGACTATTTGCCCTTGACCCTAAGTACATGACTAGAGAAGGCCGCGGAAGAGACATTTAACCTGAATTGCCAATTACCCGACTTTATTCACTTCCCTCTCGATGACGCGTTCGACTTCGCCGCGGGTACTACCGCTAGGTCGCAAGCTGTGATCAGAACCGACTCACTCGCCATTCCGGCCACGCTGGTATGGCTGGTCGTACCGGTACGGTGGTTGGATCCCGTTATAATACGGATCATAGGTTAGCAAGACGAACCCCGGATCCTTTGCCGCGATACCTTTCGGCCAGCATGGGTTTTCTCTAAGCCCCAGCGCTGCCGTAAGTGCAAGTCTTTCAACAGAGTATTCGAGTTAACCGATCAAGGGATCCCATCACGACTTCCCAATCGAGTAAGTCAACACCCCATAGAATTGTTGAATAACTTGATGTCTTATATACTGGCCAATAGGAGGCCGTAGATCTGCTCCTGCCCCATTTGTTTGGGCATGCCCAGCCACTGAAACATGCCACTATTGCCAACCTCGCCATCATCACATATGTTATTGAGGTTATTCAGACCACCCTCACCATACCAGATGAATGCGGGATTTTCTGAAAAGTTGATGACACGTAGATGGGATCACGGCAATTCGAATGGTATATTAAATACTGCGATCGAACGTCAGTTACAAAAGTTTCTCATCATTACACATCACACTCATCATTTACCCCGATTACCTTACTGAACTTCACGATGTCTACTATTGCCGTTGCCTCTTCCTCTACAGCCAACGCGTATGCGATCTTAGGCTCCCCGCGCCAGCGAATCTCTACGCAGATCGAGATGGCCCTCGCGGCTGTTATCCCTCTAAATCCCACGATCAACGACCTACCTCCTATCGTCGTCAGCGGCAAGAGGTACGTCCTCGAGCCGCAGTTAGCCCGGCGGAAGGGCCGGGGTCGATCCAGCTGGATTCGAGATCATGGCGACTTCCTCGTTGAGGTTATTCAGGGCCGGGCTGCGGCCTCCTATTGGAGTTGCCGACGATGCGACTCAAGGGGGTCACCCAGGATATTTGGCGCTGCTGCCACTACTGCTGCCCAAGAGCACTTAAGTCGGTATGTGATCCTAAGCTTCCTGCCTATATAAACTACACTCTAACGAGGCTCAAGTGCCCATCACGTCAACAGGAACTCCGCCCTCTCAGATGAGGATTCTGACGCTGACTCTCCCTCCTCCTCGACGGCCGTATCGACCCCTCCTCCATATAAGAGGGTGCGGCTTAGTAACGGTAGTATACCTAAGGCTAAAATCACGACTCTGAGGGATCTCTGCGTCGCCTCCATCGTCTCCGCCGACGTCCCTTTTGCCCACTTCGAGAACACCTTCCTCCAACAGATCCTACGATACCATAATACGGAGGTCGCGAGAGAGGTCCCATGGAGTCGTACGTCTATTCGGGACCACCTCCACGACTTCCGGCGCCGTGGAGAGGATCTCGTGAGGCTGGAGCTCCACTCAGCGGCATCAAAAATACACCTTTCATTCGATCTATGGTCGTCACCTAATATTTACGCCTTTATGGGGGTTACATGCCATTTCGTCGATGTCAACGGCACGTTACACTCCCGCCTCATAGGCTTCTCTCAACACCATGGAGACCACAGCGGGAATACCCTCTCGGAGACCCTCCTCAACGTCGTCGACCGATATGGGATCCGGGACCGGATCGGAGTAACCGTCTCCGATAACGCGACCAACAACGACACCTGCCTCCGGGCCTTCTACCGGGATATATATCCCGAGATGACGGAGACGGACGTGGAGGCCCGGCGTATGAGATGCTACGGTCATATGCTCAACCTCGCGGCCCGGGCCTTTTTATTCGGCGCGGATAAGGAGACTCTCGAGGCCGAGTCGGAGTATTACCGGCTTGTTGAACGTCATGACGATGACCTCGATCTCTGGCGGAGGCTCGGGCCCGTCGGCCGGCTCCGGAACATCGTCAAGTATATCCGGGCCTCTCCGCAACGGACCGAACGGTACCGGAAGGCTGCAGTCGAGATCGACGGCGACTCCGCCGACTTCCGGATCTTCTCCGAGTCGTCCCGTGAGGCCCAGCTTATCCTGAACAACGACACTCGCTGGAACAGTACGTATCTCATGATCGAGAGAGCCATTAAGAAGAAGAGCGAGATCCAGTCTTTTATACTGTCGAATAACGACGACGACGACGTCAAAAAACATATCCCGGAAGCGGATTTACTGTCATCCGACGACTGGAAGGTTCTTGCCGAGATGGGGATGATCTTGGAGCCCTTTTATCGTCAGACGAAGAGGTGTGAGGGCTGGGGGGTTGGTGATAGGCATGGTCGACTTTGGGAGGTCACGATAGGTATGGAATACCTACTTTCGCACCTCGTCGACTGGAAAACCTACTACAACTCCACGATCTCTATCGACGGTCCTTTTGAGGAGTCGCAGCCATCTCAAACCCGTTCAGGACGACCTCGTCGTTGCCGGTATAACCACCAAGCCCTGCCGGATCACGTACGTGAAGACTCGGCGGCTCCAGCCTCACGTTCAGCCTCGCGATTTAACTCTCTCGACGAGCAGTGGCAATCCTTCCTCCGTAGCAGCATTGAGCAGTCATGGCAGAAGCTCTTTTACTACTATGATAGGTTGGGGGACTCTCCGCTGTTTTCTGGTGCGATTATTCTCCACCCGTCATATGGGATCTCATACTTAGAGGATCTATGGAGTGGTGACCACCAAAAGGGATGGGTTGAGAAGGCTCTGAATACGCTCACAGAGTACTTTGATAAGTGGTATCGGCAGGATGGCGCGGAAGAGGGTATCTCCGGCCGCGGAGGCCCTGCCGTCGACGATGGGGCTCAGGAGGATGATGACACTCACTTCCGGCAGTGGATTAATAGCCGGCGCCGGCGGATCCCACCCCGGACGGACGAGCTCGATCTATACCTCCGTCAACCTCCGGAGAAAACCTCCGAGCCCATCCGGTGGTGGATGGATCATTCGGACAACTTCCCGACCCTCTCTCGGCTCGCGATCGACGTCTTCGCCGTCCCGGCGATGGCGGCCGACTGCGAGAGGGCTTCTAGTACTGCAAAGTTGACCCTCACGTCGCAGAGTATGAGTATGAAGCCGGATACTATAGAGAGTCTCCAGCTGTCGAAAAACTGGCTCAAGAGGGGGGTTATACTACAGAACGGCTTTGGACTACTGGGTACATCGTGAATAGCTTCATTATATAGGTCACGTGTTTTTACATGGTAACTTGAATTGACTCATTTGCAAGTTACCCAACTAATCAAAAACACCAAGAAAAATCTCATCAACAGCAAGTATGGGGGTCAGAATTGACTTGGTTGCACTTACGGCAGCGCTGCTAAGCCCGTCCTCTGGCTTCCACTTATGTTGAAAGTTGATAGAGAGCTCGGGCCTCCCACCGACAACGGCCTCGCCATCATATCCGTAGATCTTTGTGTCTTTGTTCTTGATGGTAGTTTCAACCTTTTTTGTTACCGTCGTCTTGAAGGCCTTCTCGAAGTCGGCGATGTTCTGGAGCTCCCTCTGAAAGATTTTGGGCCCGAAGCAAACGCGGGAGAAAAGGCCGGTGCCCGCTCCTCTGTTCTGCTTTCCGGGAATCCAGCGCACAAGTTGGCCCCTACTGTTTTGTTCGCTCTTTATCAGGGCCTCGTCGTTTGGTCTAAGCAAGGCCGCCGGCGGAAATTCGTCTCTGTCGCATGTGCCGTGCTTGCGCCTGGAAACGTCCGTCCATCCTCGTCCGCTGTGCTGGTTCGACCATACCTTCGTCGCTGCGTTGTCTTCGGCCCGATATTTACCCTTTGTGGCCGCCTCATGTGGACACGTCATTGTCTTCCATTGCGGATTGACTCGAATAGCAGAGCTGTAGTGTAAGCATGCTTGAGCCCACCGGTTAAGACACGTCCTTTCTACTTCCACTGGCGTGGCATTTGGGGCGTACGTCAACGTGGTGACGGTGTAATGCGTTTGTACGGTCTTGTCGTTGTCACAATTCTGTACCTTGAGAGTTGTCAGTGAGTTCTGTTAAATCCCACAGTCTGTAGAACCAAAGTCCCTTCGTGTTCTCCCCGGCGTAAAACCTACTTGCATCACGTTCTTCAATGGTCCTATCAGCTTGGCTTCTTCTTTTACTGGGATGTGGCACTTTTTGGCGCTATTTCCCCCGTTCCCACCGCCAGGGTTGCCACGATCGCGGTCCTCTTCCTTTGGGTTGTGTTTGTTGCCTTTTTGCCCGCTGTGCTTCCTGATCTTTTTGGGGGTTTGGAGGTTAATGCCGTCCGTCACAGTGTTTAGTACTTCGAACGCCTTCTTGACCTCGTCAGGGACGAGATCGGACCCGCCGCAAGGCATGAGCCAATATTCAAAGGCACCAAAAGGGTCTTGGTCCTTGTCGTAGAGATATGAGAACAACTGGGCGGTGGTGGCGAGGGCGTCTGCATCGCAGACATTAGATGATCGACCTACGTGGAGCGTATAACCAAGACTCTGGGGGCAACTGACCTAGTGTCGCAGCAAGGGCCCTGCCTGGAGGCAAGGCGTCAAGAGCAATATCGATGACAAGCTTCGGAGAAGACATGAGGAGGTAGCAGCCAAGCTATACAAACCAGTTAGGCACGTGTAAACACCACATAGAGACCATGTTCTACTCACCTGAGCTGCACTGATGATGAGATCAATGACCGTCTCAGCGAGGAAGTTTACCAGGAGATTGTCGCACTCGCACGTCCCCGTGGTTACCTCGTAGCCCCCCGGGGCCTTTTGCCAGACGATCTTCTCGTCCAATCCCCAGTGACCGACGCATCCGTAGTTGGTTATGCGGTTCTCTTCCTTGGCCTTTTCGATGAAGGGAGTGCAGTAGTTGAAACATTTGGTGACCGAGCCATCTCTGTTCTTGCCGTCTTTGAAAATATTGCAGTTCTTCTCGTTGGCTGCTCTGTTCGCCCGATACGGATATAGCTCTATAGGTCCCGGGAGCTCCTCCTCCATCTCAACGGGCTCCTTGGGGCACAAGTCCTCTGGACAGTGGCCGTACTTGCATGATAACTTGCATAGCCGATTCAAGTCGACATCCAGAGGCTCCCAGCCGAAGAAGTCCTCGTTGTTGTACGCCGTTGGCAGGGCCCTTAGGGGGCCTCGTTCTAGGCACTCACACAGCGACTCGGGGCAGAAGCCCAGGTGGCAGGTGAACTCGCAGAGGTCGCCTGACTTGAGGTCGTCGACGTCCACCCCGCCAGTGCACCCTGACTTGCCGTCCTTGGCTCGCTCTATGTTGGACAACTCGGCCCTGCCGAATGCCTGGAGGTCCACGGCCCAGTCGATCGTCCCCGCAAAGTTGAGTTTCTGCCACTCGGCCCGGAGTTTGGTCTTCGTAGCCGGCGTTTGGTAGCTGACGTAGTCCCCCTTGTACAGTAGAACGTCCGACCCTGAGGAGTCGTCGTGGAAGCTCCGCACACCGGGACCGCCGTTCCTCTGGATCTCGGTGATCTCGGCGTACGCAAGGTAGCCACCGGTCTTCGTGCAGCGGCCCGGATTGGCCTTGGACTCGGTTCGAGAGCCCGTGAAGTCGCAGTGCGACTGCCAACAGCCGTCTGAGGCCATGCGGAACGACCTCCCGTAGCTGGACTCGCCGACGAAGATCTTGTTGTTTGGAACACCGGCTTTTGTCACCATGGACAGAGCATTCCGGATCTCGGTGGTGTTGACGTGGCTGCGGATGCATCTGCCAGAGTCGCACTTGTCGAAGGAGTGTGGGTTGCCGTAATCCCACTGTCCGTGGAGGTCGTAGGTCATGTAGACAATGTAGTCGATAACTTGGGAGATTTTTTTGATGGGAAAAGCTTTCAGATACCAGTACGATGCCGGAGCTGCGATGGAGACGAGCATGCCTTTGCCGGCCTTGTTCTTGAGCGTCGTGAGGAAGGCGAGATAGGCATCGCCGTCGCCTGTTTGCCCAATCGGCTTGCCGTTGACCATGATATCTGGGGCGCCGGGGTACTCCCAGTCAATGTCGATGCCGTCAAGGCCTTGAGCCTTTACAAAGTTAACCAGGTTCTCGGCAAAAGCCTCGCCGTGCTCAATAATGGCTTGCCGAATGATGTTGAACGTGGCTGACTGGGTTGAATATGCCCAACCACCAAGAGACACGATCCGCTTCATATTCGGAAGCTTCTTGAAGTTGTCCCACTGACCGTGAGGGTCGTTGATGACTGGCCTCCAGGACGAATCGATATCGAGAAAGCTCCAATGTATGTGCGTATAGGTGCCGTCCGTATTAGCGTCTCTCGAGTCTTGCCACAGACAGTCACGGTTCCGGTTCCACGACTCGTAGTATCCGATCCGCTCGTACTTCGCCGGTGGGCCCGAGTTGCTTTTGATCTCGTTGCCGCAGTTGGAGATGCATGTTGACTTGGCTTCCGGCCTTTTCCCCCCTGGCCCGGCACCTTTGGGCGCGTTGATGGCACAGTGATCGGTAAAGACGCCACAGAATCCCCAGTTGCTGCAGCAGGCGTTGAGGGGACATGGGTTGAGGTCCGCGACCGACTGGCCTTTGGAAGGTGGCTTGCTCCCCGGAACAAGCGGTCCACACTGCGCGCCCTCCTGCGGTGGCGGCATCGGTGCCTGTCCGGGGCTGAGGCACATATTGTACTCGAGCAGCATGTTCTTACACTCGGTCCATGCCCACGTCTTGCCCCTATTCCACTCCTCGATATTCTCAACAGTGATACCATGCTTCTTAGACAGTGTTGCGCAAGAGTCGCCCTTCTTGATGACGTGCGTCGCGCAGGTGCCGTCGGCCTGGGGCTTGGGAGGGTCTGGCTTAGGCTCTTTGTAAGGCTCGTCTGCAGAGCAGCAGACGTAGTCGCCCTCTTTCAGCGTGGAACACAGGTCCTTCTTCGGGTTGAACTTAGTAAAGTCCTGAGCTGAAATTTTGCATCGGGACACGAGAGATGCGCAACCGTCGCCGGAGTTGACCTTGATGTATCGGCATGTCGCCTTGGTGAGAGAAAGCCCAGGGCCGTCTTGTCTGGTGCCGAGCCGGACGCTTCCCGTGTCTCCAATATGCAACGGGGACGTGAGATGTACGATGAAGGGGATAATGATGACCCAAAAGAGTCGAGACAAGGTAGAGGAGCTGGTCCTCATGTTGCCGAGTTCCGTTGATTGTTCTATGTCCAGCTGATCTGAATGTAGGCGAGCATAGAGGCACGAGTCAAAGATTCAAATGTGCATCTAATGTTCTCTCATAGCTTGGTTTTGTGCTCGCGATGAAGACGGAATCACATTTTCTATGCGTTCTTGCGGTAAGCCCGTGGTCCGGAACTTGTCGCCGCGGCTCTCGACCACAGTCGGCTCAACCCTGCTCTCCTTGTGGCGGCTGGCCTCATGAAGCAACGTTACGTTGCGAGTATTACGCCATCTTGTCATCCTTCTCTTGAGGTTCGAAACTTGTCAACCGACGAATATGTCCTAGCCTAAACGTTCCTGTTTCTATATAGATGTGACGGAGTTCTGAGTGACGGGGACGAAATTCAATTCGTAAAAACATAGCTGGAGCAAGTCGAGCAAGTCTCGTTTCGGCAAGGACCGGGGAACATCAGTCCGCCTATCGCTCGGGCACCAAGTCGTAACAGTCCCTGTGAAACTCGTGAATCTGTCGCGTATCGAGTTGGGCAGGTTGCCGCCGTCGCATGTGATCTCGTACATGATCTGATTAGGGTACCTCGAGGCTAGTTGTATGATCCCTCGCTCCATGTCGAGAGGAAACACAGCATTGCCGTCACGGTAGCTGGTGAAGCGGACAACGTGGGCCTGGACATCTTCGTAAGTGCCTTACTTGAAACAGACCCTCAGTTGACCCTAGTCTTCATCCTCCTCGTCCTGCCCATGACGCAAGCCTGCGCTGTCTCAGTCGGCAAAGGTTCACGAGGGCGCTCTGAGTACGTCTGGCTTTGTTGATCTTGCTGTGGATGTACAACAGGCAACAGAGCAGTTGGATGGTTCCATCCGCCTCCTTCAGATATTGGAAACAGCTGGCAGTGATAAAATGCCATCCGTTCGGAGAAGTTTGACAGGTCGAGGCACGTCGAGGCACACGGTGACGAGGAAACCGCTGTAGTCTCGGATGAGGGAGGCTGTCTCGTTATAAGAGTACATGTACACAGCGGATGTTGCTGAGTGAGGTCATGGCCACAAGACACGGGTGGGCCGTCTTGAATTTTCGGAGGACTGACCGTTTGCCAGAAGTGAGATCGGTAGGTTTGCTTAGAGTGTGAGAAGTTGTAAAGTAAGAACAATAGCCCCATAACGACAACGACAGCCTGAGTGACGACTGGCTCATATGATTTCTGCGTTTGCGGGCGTGACAGTCATCGTGCGGAGAAAACGGAAATCGAACCATTCAATTTTCAGCCTTTCTCAATGTAATACATGAGGTTGTAGTTGCCCCGGCCCGCTCAGACACATTCCACCCGCATCACCATCCACCTCATCATCTCTCAGTGAACCACTGTCCCTTGAGCCGGCTCCCCCTGAATCACGCGAACAACCTATTCCCCGCAAACTGCGGCTGTCCTGTTGCTGCGATTGTTGTCTGACTCGGCGTCGATCCGGGACTCGCTCTCTCACTCTGCGTGTCATTGCGGTTCGCCTCGGCGTGGCACGCGGCGAACATAATGGTCTCGTTCAGCCAGATATGGCCACCAGGAAACGCAAACATAGCGTCGTACCATCCCTGCGGACACTCCTGCGCCAGAGATACGGCGTCGGCGCTGTGCGACGACCACCAGGTCGACGCGGCAACACCGTAGGAGGAGAGGTCCGACAGGGCCCGAGTCGGCGCCGCCGTCGTGATATCGCACCAGCGTTCCTTGGCCGGGAAGCAGCCCTCATAGCGGGCGCCACCCGTGAGGGTGCACTTGTCGAGGAGGTCGCCTGTGGGCTTGGGAGGGTCAAAGTACTGCGTGAGGTTTGCAACGATGCAGCTCCAGTGGTCGCTGGGCTCGTCGGCTGGGTCGGCTGTCGGGAGAACTGTCTCGTGGACTTTGCAGTCTCGCCAGGCGCAGCTAGTAGTAGATGCGTCGAGGGTCAGGACAAACGAGAGCAGCAACAAGCTGCGAATGATAATATGCGATGACATGGCGAGTTTCGGGTTAGCGGCCAGTTGTCAGCAAACAGTGCTGACCAGCCTCTCAGTCCTGGTTCTTAAAGAAATGGATTGCATGTGTCAATACCACTTGGATGCCCGTTCAAAAGAACCAGTTATACGACGTTAAAAACATTGTCAAAGTAAGCTGCCAAGGCTTCGTCTCGGCGCTCGTAAGTCGCGAGGAACCCTGTGCCATCATCCAAGTTCGCCCTCGGTGACTTTTGCAGAGCCTCGACAACCTCTTTCGCACCCTGTTCGCCGGAGCACAAAGCCCCCTCCATGTAGCCCTTCCATTCAGTCGAGTACTCAGTGCCGACGAAGTGGATGTTGCCAACTGGCTTGCCGTAAACGTCGGCGTACTCGACAAAATGCCCGATCTGTGTAATCGGTGCCAGCGCGCCCTTGCTGAACTTCTCATGCTTCCAGATCTGGTCAAAGACTTCAATGGGACGGAACGCCTCTGAGTTTTCGTCGACGTTGAAAGCCCTTGCAACCTGTTTGATCACAGCGCTGCGGCGCTCATGGGGGTACAACTTGGACCACTCCTCGCCCATCTTGCCGTTGACAAAGCAAGTCAGAGCAAAGTGACGCGTCTCGTCGACGCTGGTGTCGCGCCCGAGAGTTATGGGACCGTTGTAGCTCATAAAGAAGCCGTTGTAACCGAGGTCTCTACACCAGGGCTTGTCGTAGGAGAGGATGGCTTTGTTGTAGTGACCCAGATTCGCCGAGTCGGTGACCTCGCGTACCCTGCGCGGCAGGGGCGGAGAGATGTTCAGGTCCCTAAGCATGGCGCTGGGAATCGCAATGATGGCCTTTGTCCCGACGAAACGCTGGTTGTTGGTTGTGATGACGGTGACGCGGGTGTGCAAGTGCTCGACGGCGTCAGACAGGTGGATGTTGCTGCGGCCGATTAGTTCGGCGATGCCATTGGCGATTTGCTGTGTGCCTGTGGTCAAGACTTCAGTGCTGCGTTTCGCCAAACATTGTTGGTATCCCAAAGCTTACCTCCATGGAAGCGCTGGAAGTTGCCTCCAGTTTTGTCGTCGGCTCGGATAGAGAACAGGCCTCGGTTGCGACGGCAGTAGTCGATGAACCAGGCCGCCGATTCATCGCCGGATTCTACCCCATGCATGACCTTGGCCCACATGTTGATCATGGCGATGGTCTTGGGAAGCGCTCCTAGGTTCCTGACGTATTGGTCCAACGAAACGTTGTCGTCTTCGGCCTTGGGCAACTCAGGTCTGAGCGAAACAGCCTGAATATGGTCGCGAATAGACTCGAGGTTCTTTTTCTCTTCAGGAGAGAACTGTGCAGCCAGAATTAGCTCCCGGACGCCACCGAGAATTGCAGAAACATGTACTCGCCTCGGGAGTGATGCCAAACGGAAACTCAATCCTCTGATCATCGGACACCTGCATGACGGCTGTTCCCACAAGTCTCTGCTCAACCATGGGGAGGTCGAACTTCCGAACGTACTCAGCAATTCGTTTCTGCGTGTTGGTGTTGACCCAAGCAGCTCCAAGGTCGGCATAGCCGCGTCCGGATGCGAGAGGCACGCTCCACGACTTCCCGTCCACGCGGTCCCGGGCTTCGACAACCGCGACGGAAAGCCCGGCCTGCTGGGCAGAGTAAGCGGCCTGAAGGCCACTCAAGCCAGCGCCGACTACAATGACGTCGAACATGACAGAAGGCGTGTGGAATTTCTTTTAGTCGAGGTAAGAGTTCTGGGCTTGGAATAGCAAAGTTGAAAGGAGACTTTTGAGATCTTCGAAGAGAACAGCAGAGCAGCTAGAGCGAGAGCTTTTTTCTTCGAACTTTCCATAGATGGCATCGATATTTATTTAGAAGCAGGTCAATGGTGGAGTGTATCCATTTCACCTGCCCGTATCAGTTCTCCCCGCGTTGAACGGCTGTGCTATTCGCTGAGAATCACGCGATGGAAAGCTCTCAGTTCTGTTTCGACTGATCTTATCACAGCCTATTCCCTTCCAAGAAATGCAAATGAGATTCCTCTCGAAATCAGCAACTTACACTCATGCATGCCGGGGTGCTTGATGGCTCTATGTCCGTGATACTGCGGACAATGTGGGGTTTCAGTGAGCAAGATTTCCTAATTCGGCAATGAAATGAGAGCCTGGAAGCCAAGTACTTACTTCTCAGGATAGCTGACCGTCCTCCGCACTGGTGAATCCGGGCAGGGCCCCGAGATCGGCTTCGAGTCTCCGGTTGTGCCTGGACAAAAGTTTCTCCTGGGCAATACTTTCAAATCGCGTTCGGATGTGACGGGTATTTCACATTTGACCCCAATTATGCTCTGCCGAATATCCGAGCTGTGCTTAGTTGATATCATCAAAAACAAGTGGCAGGCTACTTATGATGTTGTCTCTTCATGAAATATTCCCACCTGACAGAAGTAGATACTTTCATGACACAGACTGGTATCTCGTTAACGTGGTATATCTCTCGCTTCCAACCTGTCGCACTCATTGCAGTTTTGAGCGGTAGATTTTACAAAGCATGGCAGAGCTTTGCAAAAAAGGTTGAAATAGAACTTTAGTACAGAGTTATAGTGACATGAGCTGTCGAGCAAAGGGCCTAGAATCGGTGATCTCGGCTTTGGATTTATCAATTGGCTCTAGTCTGGCCACTGCACGGAAGAACGATCGAATTCAATACAAGTAACCTCAATAATCAGCCTATTAAGAGTGCCTAGTTTCTTTAAAAGAATTATCTGACACCCGAGGCACTCGCATTTGCGGGTGTTGCGGCCGGAATAGTACGGTACTGGGGTTCCCAAACCGTTTCAGATCTCGAGACGAACCAGATTTCCCCAGTTTT
>WIGM01001145.1:0-12317 GCA_014235935.1 Colletotrichum musicola
ATAGTTTTCTTATTTATATTATTAATTAACTTTATACTACTTTACTTAATATAATAGATTTAAATTTAAATTTAAAATATTTAACTTTTATTAAAATAAACTAATATAGTTTATTAGTTAGCTACTTATATTAGTTAGTTACTTACTTTTTCTTATAACTATAACTTTATTTAATATTTCTTAGTTATAATATATTTAATTAACGTTTTATTAATATAGTTTATTAGTTAGCGATAAATATTAGTTAGCAACGAATTTTTTCCTATATCTATAACATTATTTAACATTTCTTAACTATAATAAAATTAAATAACTATTTATTATTACTATTTAATTTATTACATAACTCTATATCTTTAAAATAAGTTCATATATTATATCCTATCTTACTATATATACTAGAGTGTTTCTAAGTCTACTAGGCCCTCTTTAATAGACCCCCTTCTTTATTATTTTAAAGTACTAAACGTTTTTCCTTTTATTTCTTTTCTAATAAAACCTAAGATTTCTCTATACTAAGTACTCCTTTAAGTTATATATAGAACGTTTTAGTTCTTTAGTACTTAATAAGTACTATATTTATATCCTCAAGTATATAAAGTTAATTAGTTAAAAGAATAAGTAAGTGTATTATTGTTTATATATTTTTTAATAATTATTTAACTATTAACTATTTTAATTATTAAAGTTAGGGAGCTTTTCTAATAAGTTAAGATCTACTTATTAATAAAATTAAATTATAAAATAGTTTATTAGGAGTTAGAGAGTGTTTGTAATTATTAAGGTAGTAGTATTAAAGGGTAAGTCTATAGGAGTATAGATATCTATAAATATATACTAAGCTTATTAATAATATACTCTAAATCCTATAACGTAGTTCATCAGTCAGCGACGAATATTAGTTAGTAACGAATTTTCTCCTAGATATAGTCAGTATCTAACTACTTAAACCTTTAACGCATAACAATTCTATAACTATTATACTAGTTTATATAAAAAAAAATCATTCTTATTATTAAAGCAATTCGATCAGTACGCACTATAGGCTATAAATTAAGTATATTATATACTATAAAGACCTACAGTATCCCTAAAAGTTCCGTTCGATATAGAATAAACGACCGATTCTAATACAAACGTACCTAACCCAAACGACGTAAACTCGATTTAGTCGAAGAGAAAGCACTTCTCTAATACATTATTAAACAGGATTCTAAAGGATTTTCTTTACAACTCACTAGTATAGAAGATATAGCTAATCTCCTACTGCGGGCGCGTAATAGTAAACCTATTAGTAAGTATTAGACTAAGTAGTTTATAAACTTATAACTATTATTAAAAACTAAATTTAATTATTTATATAATTCTTAAAGGCCTTTTTAAAAGGATTTTAAAGTTATTAAAAAGTAGTTTATAATATTATATAATATAATAACTAAATATAGGATTAGAAAAAAGAATATTAATAATCTAATAAGATTAGTTTTATAATAAGTATTCTTACTATATTAATCGTAGTAATACGTGCCGATAGACGTAGTAAAGTAAAGTCTATTTAGTTTAGTAATTATTAATAAGCTATAGTTAATAAATATATTAATTTTAGTAGGTAGTATATCTTTTTGTTCGTAATCGTTTAAGGCACTTATTACTTTACTAATTAGACTATAGAATTAGAGTTTTTAAGTAACTAAGTTATTAAACCTATTACTAATAAATAGACTAATAACAAGATAGGTCTAGACTAAATTAAACACTTTAATAAATATACTAAGAGCTATACCGAAGGTATTTATCGTATACTAATTATCAATAATTATAAGAGTTATTTATTAGCCAAATCCAATAATTACTATAAATAGAACACTATTATTACAATTAGTATACCTCCATATTTATCTTATCTACTCTAGCTATTAGATATTATACTTTATTCACCTCTAAAACGTATATATAGCGAAAAAATTAACCTCTTTATCTAAGTCTCTATAAACTATATTATAAAGTTTAAGTTCTTTATTAGCTTCTACTATATATACTAGAAGGATTTTATAAAAGAAAATATTTAATTAGTATTTCTAAGAGCTAGAATTATCCTATAGGACCTAAAATATACTATTAATAAGTTTAATATATATTTACAGATACCTATATCCCTATAAACTAACTCTTTAACACCATAACCTTAGGAGTCACAAACACCCTCTAACTCCTAACAGACCGTTTTACAATCTAATTTTATTAAAAGGTAGATTTCTACTTATTAGAAAAACTTCTCGACTCTAATAATTAAAATAGTCGAGTAATTATTAAAGAGTATATAAGTAATAGTATACTTATTTACTATTTTAACCGATCGACTTTATATACTTAAGGATATTAATATAGTACTTATTAAGTACTAGAGGACTAAAAGGTCCTATATATAACTTAAAGGGGCATTTAGTATAGAGGAATTTCAGGTTTTACTAGAAATAAAATAAAAAATAAAATATCTAGTACTTTAAAATAATGAAAAAGAGGGTTTATTAAAGAGGGCCTAGTCGACTTAGAAACGCTATAGTATATATAGTAAGACTAGATATAATGTATAAACCTATTCTAAGAATAAAGAATTCTCTAATAAATTAAACAATAACAATAAATAGTTAATTAATTATAGTAAAGTTAAGAAATGTTAAATAATATTATAGATATAGGAAAAGGTTCGTTGCTAATTAATATTCGTTACTAACCAATAAACTACGTTATATATCTTAATATTTAAGCTTTAAAATACTTATTTTTTTTAGTTTTTTTAAGTTATTTAAAACTTTAGTAATAATAATTATTATATTAATAGACTTAGTTAAGGTTTTATATATTTAGATATAGTATCTATTTTTATATAAATACTTATATTGTTTTAATAAAGTTTTTTATTTAATTGATTTTTTAGTTTTAAAAAGTAATAAAATATAACTATAGTAACGTATACTTTAAACAACGTAGTTTACTAGTTAGCCAGACATATCGGTTAGCTAGACACTTTTCCCACTCTTATAATAATATCTTAGATTTCTAAACTATAATATATTTAATTAACTATTTATTATTACTATTCGATTTATTTAACAATTCTATATCCTTATTATAGGTTCGTATATTATACCTAGTTTTACTATATATACTATAGTATCTCTAAGCCGGCTGGACCCTCTTCGGTAAACCCTCCTCTTTATTATCTCGAAGTACTAGACGTTTCCCTTTTTATTTCTCCTCTAGTAAACCCTAAAATTCCTTTATACTAAGTACTCCTCTAAGTTATACTCGTAACCTTTTAGCCCTCTAGTACTTAGTAAGTACTATATTTATATCTTTAGGTATATAAAGCTAATCGATTAAAAGAGTAAATAAGTATACTATTACCTATATACCTTATAATAATTACTCTACTACTTCGATTATTATAGTTAAAAAGCTTTTCTAATAATTAAAAATCTATTTTTAAATAAAATTAGACTATAAGACGGTTTATTATAAGCTAGATAGTATTCATAACTATTAAGGTAGAGAGAGGTATTAAAGGGTAGGTACTAGGAGGTATAGGCGTCTATAAATATATATTAAGTTTTTAGGTAATATACTTTAGGTCCTATAGACTAATTCTAGTACCTAGGAATTAAAATTTAACGTTTTCCTTTGTAAAAACCTTATCGTATGCGCGGTAGAAGCTAAGAAAGAACTTAGACTTAGTAATATAGTTTATAGAAGCTTGGATAAGAAGGTTAATTTTATTACTATATACGCATTTTAAAGGCAAATAAAGGGTAATATCTAATAGTTGGAGTAAATAAGACGAATATAAAGGTATACTAATAGTTATAATCGCGTTCTGCTTATAGTAATTGTTAAATTTGGCCGATAAATAACTCTCGTAACCATTAATAATAAGTATTTAATAAATGCTCTTAGTATGACCCTTAGTATATTTATTAAAGTGTTTGATCTAGTCTAGACCTATATTATTGTTAGTCTATCTATTAATAGTAGGTTTAATAACCCAGTCGCTTAGAAACCCTAATTCTATAGTCTAACTAGTAAGGTAATAGGTACCTTAAACGATCACAAATAGAGGGATATACTACCCGCCTAAATTAATATATTTAATAACTATAGTCTATTTACGGTTACTAAGTTAAATAGACTTTACTTTACTACGGTTATCGGCACGTATTACTACTATTAATATAGTAATAACGCCTATTATAAAGCTAGTCTTATTAAAATTATACATATCCTCCTCTTAGATTCCGTATTTAGCCATTATATTACATAATAATACAAACTAGTTTAATATAATCTAAGGATCTTCCTAAAAAGACTTTTAGTAATTATATAGATAATTAAATTTAGTTCTTAATAATAGTTATAAGTCTATAAATTACTTTACCTAATACTTACTAACCAACTCTTTATTACGCACCTATAATAGAAAATTAGCTATATCTTCTATACTAGCGAGCTATAGAAGATATTCTCTAGAATTCTATTTAATAATATATTAGAAAAGTACCTTCTCTTTAATTAGTTTAAGTTTATATTATTAGGGCTAGATTCGTTCGCATTAGAGTCGGACATTTATTCTATTATACAAGGTACTCTTAAGTACTCCGTATGTCGTCACTGCACGCCCAATACTTAATTTATTACTTTTAGTACATATAGTTTAAATTGCTTTAAGTATAAGATTAATTTTGTTTTTTTATAAGTAAATCGGTATTGTAGTTATAGAGTAATGATATATTAAATGTTTAAGTACTTTAAACTTAAGTGCGTCTAGGAAAAAGTGTCCAGCTAAGTAATATATCCGGCTAACTAGTAAACCACATTAATAAAGTTTTAAAATTAGTATTATAATTCATACTAAATAGGATAGTATTTATTTAGTTATTTTTAAATTTTAATATAAATTCCTAATAATTAAAGTTAATGTAGTTAATAAGTAAGTGTTATAAATAAGTAAGTATTATAAATAAGTAAGTATTATAAATAAGTAAGTATTGTAAATAAGTGAGTATTATAAATAAGTAAGTGTTATAAATAAGTAAGTGTTATAATAAGTTATAACGTGGTTTATTAGTCAGCCGGATATATCAGTTAGCCGGACACTTTTTCCCGAACGCGCTTAAGTTTAAAGTACTTAAACATTCGATACATTATTACTCCACAACCATAATACCAATTTACTTATAAAAAGACAAAATCAATCTTATACTCAAGGCAATTCAAACCACACGCACTAGAGGTAGTAAATTAAGTATTAGGCGTATAGCAATAACCTATAGAGTACCCAAGAGTACTTTATACAATAGAATAAATAACCAACCCGGACACAAACGAACCTAGTCCTAACGATACAAACTCAATCCAATCAAAGAGAAGGCACTTCTCTAATACGTTATTAAATAGGATTCTAGAGGATTTCCCTTATAGCTCGCTAGTATAGAAGATATAGTTAATCTCTTACTGTGGGCGCGTAATAGAGAGCCGGTTAATAAGTATTAGGCAAAGCGATTTGTAGACTCGTAACTATCGCTAAGAACCAAATTCAATTATCTATACAATTACTAAAGAGCTTTTTAAAAAGATCTCCAGATTATTTTAAAGTAGTTTGTGCTATTATATAATACAATAGCTAAATACGGGATCTAAAAGGGGAATATCTACAATTTCAATAAAACTAGCTTTATAATAGGCGTTATTACTACGTCAATAGTAGTAACACGCACTAATAAACGCGGGAAAGCAAAGTCTGTTTAACCTAGTAACTGTAAATGGACTATAGTAATTAAATATATTAATTCGGAGGGGTAGTATATCCTTCCGTTCGTAATCGTTTAAGGCGCCTATTACCTTACTAGTTGGACTACAGAATCAGGGTTTCTAGGTAACTGAGTTATCAAACCTACTACTAATAGATAGACTGACAATAATATAGGTCTAGACTAGATCAAACACTTTAATAAACATACTAAGGGTCATACTAAGGGCGTCTATCGGATACTCATTATCGATAGTTATAAGAGTTATTTATCGACTAAATTTAATAATTATTATAAATAGAATACTATTATAACTATTAGTATACCTCCGCATTTATCTTATCTACTCTAACTATTAGATATTACCCTTTATTCGCCTCTAAAACGCATATATAGCAATAAAATTAACCTTTTTATCTAAGCCTCTATAAACCACATCACTAAGTCCAAGTTTTTTTTCGGCTTCCACCGCGCGTACAATAAGGTCTTTATAAAGGAAAACATTAAATCTATATTCCTAAGAACTAAAATTAACCTATAGGACCCGAACTATATTATTTAAAAACTTAATATATATTTACAAACGCCTATACCTCCTATAACTAACCCTTTAACACCACCACCTTAGCAGTCACAAACACTATCCAACTCATAACAAACTATCTTATAGTCTAATTTTATTAAAAGTTAGATCTTTAATTATTAGGGAAGCTCTCCAACTCTAACAATTCAAGCAGTAGAATAATTATCAAAAAGTGCATAAATAATAGCGTACTTACTTACTCTTTTAACCGATCGGGTTTATATACTTAAGAATATAAATATAGTACTTACTAAGCACTAGAGGGCTAAAAGTTCGTAGGTCTAACTTAGAGAAGTACTTAATATAAAAGAATCTTAGGGTTTACTAGAGAAGAAATAAAAAGAGAAACGTCCAGTACCTCGAGATAATAAAGAGAGAGGTATATTAAAGAGAACCCAGCCAGCTCGGAGACACTATAGTATGTACAGCGAGACTGGGTATAATGCGCGAACCTATAATAAGGACGTAGAATCGTTAAATAAGTCAAATAGCGACAATAAATAATTAATTAAATATATTATAGTTAAGAAATATTATATGTTATTGTGGACGTGGGAAAAAGTGTCCGGCTGACTGATATGTCTAGCTGACTGATGAACCACGTTAGTTATAAGATAAATTTAATTATAAAGTAATACTAAAAATATATAATTAATTAAAACTACTTAGGAACCTTTTTATTAAACGTTTTTTTAATAAATTAATATGTTTGTGTATTATAACTAGTGTTCCTATAGACGCTACATCACTATTAGCCTATCTTAGTCCTTAGCTAGCGACCACTTCTCTAACGCGTTTCCTCCTTAATCTAAGCTTTAGCCTTCTTTTATAATTAAAGGTCCTTTATCTTAGCTATAGTAAGATTCCCTCCTTATCTAAGACGTGTTTTTTTAACTCTCTAGTATCGACTAAGTATATTATTCTCCTTTCAAAGGATTTTATTTTTAGACTTTAATAAAGTAATCTAATATATAAATCTACGAACTCCCTTTAATAGATACTTAACTGTTTTAATAATTGAAGTTAGAGAGCTATTCTAATAGTAAGAGATTCGATTTTTAATAAGTTCTAATTAAGAAGACGCTTTTATTAGGTTATTTAGTATCTATAAAGTCTATAGGGGAGGTGTTGTTAGAAGGGATCCTAGGGGTATTAGGGTATATAACTTAATATTAAGTTTTAAAAGTATACTTTTAGTTTTTAAAGGAATAAGTCTAGCCCCTTTAAAACCTCCCTAGATGTTTTTTATTATAAGGGTCTATATAAAAGTATTACAAGATATAGGGAAGAAGTCTTCTTTTATAATATAGGTATTACTCTAGTATATCTTATTCTTAATTTATCGATTATATACTTTTTTTAAGGGCCTAAAATACTTAATATTTAAGGACTAAAGTAAATAAAAGGAATGGGCTAGTATATAAAAGGTAATAATATTATTTTATTTATAATATATCTTAAAGTTGGTAGTGTGGTGATTTTTGTGTTTATTAACAATAGGGAGGGAATGGCTGCCTTGTATATATAGTTTTATATATCGATTAAAGTACTAAAGCTAATTTAGGCCTCTTTTATTTATTATTTATCTATTTTTTAATATTATAATAATCTAGTTATATAGTAGACCCGTTTTTATATACTAAGTAGAGAAGTAATATTATCCTATAACGATAATATATAGTAGAACGATATAGTCTAACGAGCTAATAGCTTAGATAAGTATAACTTATTTATAGTTACTAAACTATATTAGTTTTATATTTAAACGCTTTTTAGTACTCGTTATAACTATTCTAGATATAATCTAGCCTATTATAAACCTAGTTTTGTCGAAGTTATAGATATCTAAGTTTACAATACTATATTTTATAACTATATTTACTATAAGCTAAAACTACGCGTTTATCGCGTTTAGGTCTTTATATTAGGCCCTTTTGTAGTTATACTTATGAAAAAAGCGCGTCTAGAACTATAGTTATCGCTTAAAGAAGTTTAAGGTTTAGTACTTTCTAATTAGGGGTGCGTTATAGTTAGTAAGAAGTCGATTAGCTATATCTTTTATACTATTAATGTAGGGAAGAAATAATTAGGAATTTAGGTTAAAATATACCTAACTAGTTTTTTTTAAAGTAGCGTTAAATTCTATAAGTTAGGTATAGTTTTATATTATAATAGAATATTCTTTAGTTATCGATTTAGTATTTTAAAGTAGACTAAGTATATTTTAGTTATAGTTTAAGTACTAAGATTTAGGTTATTTTTAATAGTTTAAAGGGTAAGTTATATTTAATATTTTTTATTTTTTTCTACTATGATTTGTTATAGAAGAGAAATGATAAATTATGTTATTATATTATTGTTATAATTTATTGCGATACTCGCTTATCTACGATTCTCGCTTATTAACTACGTTATATAAATCTAAGTATTCTAGTTAATATATATATTAATAGTATAGTACTTATAGTATTTATAGTAGTAGTAGTATATTAGTTATAATAACTATAAACTATAATTATAAATAAGTTATATTTATTTAATAATATATTATTAGTTTAATTTAAAGAGTAATAATAAGGAATAGATTAATAAGAGTATTATTTATAGTACAGTCTTTTTCTTTAATAGTAAATACTTTTTAAAGCATATATAGTTCTATTTTTAGTATAACTTAATAAAAGACTTAGAATATTTAAAAGTAAAGGTTTATTTTAATATACTAGTTATATCTATCACTTAGTATAGTTTAATAGTATTATTAATATATTATATCTATTACTATAACTTACTACTACTATATACTATAATAAAAACAGGTCTTAAACTTATTATAATAATTTTAAATAAAATTATAATATACTTAATAAGTAACTAAGATATAAATCTAGAGGTATAACGTACTTATACTTCTAGCTATCACGGACCGAGGCCCGGCTTAGAGATCTCCAGACTATTCTACCACACTACACCGCATTATATGCGCTACTTAGCTATATCCCTCTAATAGCCCCACTATAGATATCCTCCTCTTTATCTTAGAATAGTTAATCGATAGTACCCCTATGTTAAATAAGTCTAAGAGCTAGTCCTTTATATATTCCAAGATTAATAATAAAAGATACTATCTAAAACCTTATAAGAGTAATACAACGATTCACTAGAGGGTAGTATAACGAGAAGACGCTATATAAAACCTTATAAAAAACGATATAATAGATTCGTTAGAGGGTAGTGTAGTCGATATAATAAATATAGAGATTAACTACCAAGTTAGTAAAGCAGTTAATATAACCGTCCGTCCTCTTTAGAACTAAATAATATAACTCTTAATAGCTCTAAATAGACTTATGTTACTAGATAGAGCAAACTCTATACTGCTCGTGAGTAGTATACCGACCCTATTTATAGCTAATATAACTATATAGGCTCTAAGTAATGATATAGTAATAGTATCTAAAGAATAAAAAAAGCCCTTACTAAATCCCCTAAAGTTTATAAAAAGGGATAAAAACTACTTAATATAGTCTTAGTAAATATATAATAAGATTACTCTAGATATAGGACTTATAGGGAGTAATGCTAAGGTTTAGTACTATATTAACTTGTGCCTTAACGTTAACCCTTAGTAAGTTATTACTACTTTTTATACTACTAGAGGCCCTAAGGGTAAATAAGAGTCCTCTAAGTTTATAAGGTACTTAGACCGCACGTATAAGGACTTAAGTGCTACCTCCCGCGTAGCTACTAAGTTACGAACGATTTACTAATAGGACGACTAGTCCCTCGCCTCCTTCCTTCCCTAATACGAGAAAATACTATTAGAAGCTAGGGGGGTAGACTGGGTAGATTAGGTAAAGATAACCCTCTTCGAAGGAGCCCTTAGTACGTAGCTCTACTAAGTCCTTATTACTATCGACCTCCTAGTTAATAACTACTATAAATAGCTTATACGCGTATAAGATATAGCTATAAGACTAGAGAGGCTTTTAGCTATAACGCATAGAAGTAGCTTGTACTACCCTAGAGTTACTTAAGTAAGTAAGTACTGCGATGAAGATAGTGATGTAGTGATAACTAGTGTTAGCCGCACGAAGGATAAGAAGGGAGCCCCAAAGTTATAGTATTATTAAAGTTACTCCTCTTTATCTAAATATAGGGTACGACTATAGAAAGATAGCTGTTATTACTATAACTATAATAAGATTAGCTATATTACTATAAAATACTTGTAGGCCTAGTCTAAGTGTAATATTAAGGTAAAGAAAGTTAAGAAGTCTCTTAAGTAAGAGGATACTAGTAAAGGTAGAGAAATAGAAGAGTTTCTAAGCTCTAAAGAAGACTTTAGTTTAGGAAAAGAGTAATTCTAATATAAAGTTAGGTATTAGAGACCTAGTTTAGTAAGATTAATAAATAGAAGAAGTTTAAGTATTATATAAATAGTAAACTTATAGTAATATCTATTTATATTTATAAGGAGACTTAAGTTAGTACTTTTATTAATACTAAGTATAACCTATATATATTTATTAATTACGATCTTGCCTATAAGCTCTATCTTCTTATAGTAGAGTAGTTTAAGCAACTACTTAGTAGCTTTAGTAAAGCTACTAAGACGACTAAGTTTACTAGTATAGTAGTATTTAACTTTAAACTATATAGTTATAACGAGAAGATCTATACTTATACTATTAAAGGGCTTAGGGATAACCTCTTTTTAAAAAAACTATAGATAGAGTATAACTATATAGAATACTATGCAGCCGAGTAGCATATATACTACTACCGAGCAGGTATTAACTTATACTTAAAAGAGGAAGAGGAGCCCGAAAGAGTGTAGTAGATCTAAGTCGCCCGCCTTCTCTCTACAGTCCCCTTCTACGCCCTCTACTAAAGAGTGTATTGACCACGTGGGGAAGATATAGTAGCCGAGGTATATACTATTAGCCTTACCGATATCGAAAAGACTCTTATAAAAACTACTAAGAAGCCCGACTTTAAAGTCCTAATTCCCCTAAATATACTAACTAAGTTTTATAAGCTCTTTTATCCTAATAACCCCTCGAACCTACTACTATATTACCTAGGTGTCGACTACTATATCCTTATTATACGTAATAGTAGTAGTAATAAAGCGACCTTACTATAGGGGCCCCTCTATAGTATATCGAAAGAGGAACTATTGGTTCTCTGTAAAACCCTAAGGGACCTATTCGATAAGGGGTTTATTTGTACGAGTAGCTTAGATATATTAGTCCTAGTAATATTTGTACGTAAACCTAGGGGTGGGATCCGGTTCTATATGGATTATAGGGTCCTAAACGAGGTGACGAAGAGGGACTAATATCCCCTCCCCTTAATCTAAGAGATACTATGTACCGTTAGTATAGCTAAGTGGTTTACTAAGCTAGACATAGTAGCTACGTTCTATAAGATAAGGATTGCTAAGGGAAAAGAGAAGAAGACTGCGTTCTAAATGTAATATAGTTTCTTTAAATAGTTAGTCGTTCTTTTTAGTCTTATAGGTGCCTCCATAATATTTTAATATTATATTAATAATATCTTAAGAGATTACTTTAATAACTTTACTATAGTATATATAGATAATATACTAATATACTTAAATAACTTATATAGTAACTATAATAAGAAGGTCTATTTAGTTCTTTATAAATTAGCTACTATAGGGCTATAACTTAACCTAAAGAAGTATACGTTCTTTATTAAGATAATTAAGTACTTAGGATTTATTATAATAACTAGTATAAGTATCTTATACGACCCTAATAAGCTACATACTATTTATAAATAAGCCGCTTTAATAATAGTAAAAGGACTTAGACTTAATAATAAGTTAAAAGAAAAAAGAAGAAAAAACTGCTTAAAGCTGGATTCGAACCCTTGACCTCTAGGATCTTTAAAGCTGGTAATAT
>WIGM01001146.1:0-12315 GCA_014235935.1 Colletotrichum musicola
AATTATTTAATTATTTTAATTATTAAAGTTGGGGAACTTTTTTAATAAATAAAGATCTACATTTTAATAAAATTAGATTATAAAATAATCTATTATAAGTTAGAGAGTATTTATAATTATTAAAGTAGTAGTATTAAAGGGTTAGTCTATAGGGGTATAGGTATCTATAAATATATATTAAACTTATTAATAATATACTCTAGGTCCTATAGAGTAATTCTAGCTCCTTGGAATACTAATTTAATATTTCTTTTAATAAAAATCTTTTAATATATATAGTAAAAGTTAATAAAGAACTTAGACTTTATAATATAGTTTATAGAGGTTTAGATAAAGAGGTTAATTTTATTACTATATATACGTTTTAGAAACGAATAAAGTATAATATCTAATAACTAAAGTAAATAAGATAAATATAGAGATATACTAATAGTAATAATAGCGTTCTACTTATAGTAATTATTAAATTTAGTTAATAAATAGCTCTTATAACTATTAATAATAAGTATCTAATAAATACTTTTAGTAACGTAGTTGATAAGCGACCGTACTAGACAAGCGAGCGTACTACCTAACTACGACTACTTTATAAATATAATAATAAAGTAATACCTAGAACATCAAATTAATTAAAAATACTTGGAATCCTCTTTATTAAATATTTTTTTAGTAAATCAATATATTTGTATATTATAACTAGTATTCCTATAGACGCTATATCGCCATTAGCCCGTCTTAGTCCTTAGCCAGCAACTACTCTTCTAACGCGTTTCCTCCTTAATCTAAGCTATAGCCTCCCTCTATAATTAAAGGTCCTCTACTTTAGCTATAGTAAGACTCCTTCTTTATCTAAGACGGGTTTTTTTTGCCTTCTAGTGTCGACTAAGTATATTATTCTCTTTTTAAAAGATCTAGACCTTAGACTTTAATAAAGTAATCTAGTATATAAACCCACAAGCCCCCTTTAATAAATACTCTATAGCTTTAATAATTAAAGTTAGTAAGCTATTTTAATACCTAGAGATTTAGTTCTTAATAAGTTTAGACTAAGAAGATGTTTCTATTAGGTTGTTTAGTATCCGAGAAGTCTATGCGGTGGGTATTATTGGGAGGGATCCTGGAGGTATTAGAGTGTGTAACTTAATATTAAGCCTTAAGAGCACACTTTTAGTACTTAAAAGAATAAGTCTAGCCCCTCTAAAACTACCTTAGATATTTTTTACTATTAAGGTTTATATAAAAGCGTCGCGAAATATAGAAAAAAAGTCTTCCTTTATAATATAGGTATTACCCTAGCGCATCTTATCCTCAATTTATTAACCGTACACCTTCTTTAAGGGCCCAAAATACTTAATATCTAAAGACTAAAATAAATAAAACAAATAAGTTAGTATATAGAGTATAACAATATTATTTTCCTTATAATATATCTCGAAGTTAGTAGTATAGTGACCTTTATATCTATTAATAATAAGGAGGCGATAGCTGTTTTATATACGTAGTTTTATATACCGATTAAAGTGCTATAACTAATCTAAGCCTCTTTTATTTGTTATCTATTTATTTTTAAATATTATAATAATTTAGTTGTATAGTAGACCTATTTCTATATACTAGGTAGAGAGGTGATATTGTCCTATAATAATAATATATAGTAGAACGCTATAGCCTAACGAGCTAATAGTCTAGATAACTATAACCTATTTATAGTTACTAGGCTATATTATTTTTATATTTAAATGCTTTTTAGTACTCGTTACGACTATTTTAGACGTAATTTAGCTTATTATAAACCTAGTCTTATCGAAGTTATAAATATCTAAGTCCACAATACTATATTTTGCAACTATATTTACTATAAGTCGAAACTATGTATTTATCGCGTCTGGATCTTCGTATTAGGCCCTTTTATAGTTGTACTTATAAAAAAAGCGCGTCTAGAGTTGTGGTTGTTGCTTAACGAAGTTTGAAGCCTAGTACTTCCCGACTAGGGGTGTATTGTAGTTAGCGAGTAGTCGATTAGCTATATCTTCTATACTACTAATCCGGGGAGGAAACGATTAGGAATCTAGGTCAAGAATATACTTAATAAGCTTCTTTTCTTTAAAAATCGTCAAATTCCAAGAGTTTAGTATAGTATTATATTATAATATAGTACTTTTTAATCGACATATTAGTATATCGCGACTAATAGAGTAGATCTTTACTATAGCCCAAATATTTAGATTAGAGTCTTTTTTAATAGTCTAGATAGCTAACTATATTTGAGCTT
Source organism: Colletotrichum musicola (assembly GCA_014235935.1). Taxonomy (NCBI): domain Eukaryota; kingdom Fungi; phylum Ascomycota; class Sordariomycetes; order Glomerellales; family Glomerellaceae; genus Colletotrichum; species Colletotrichum musicola. Next base: position 2,273 of record WIGM01001146.1, read on the forward strand.
CCTTACTTATTAATTGTATTATTTTTGATATAGTGATAAATAGTAAGGTTAAAGTGTTATATTATGGTAGGTTAGGTGGTGCGCTTGCTTGTCTAGTGTGCTCGCTTATTAACTACGTTATAGCTCTTAGTATATTTATTAAAGTCTTTAATTTAGTTTAGATCTATTTTATTATTGGTCTATTTATTAGTAGTAGGCTTAATAACCTAGTCGCCTAGAAAGCTTAATTCTATAGTCTAATTAGTAAAGTAATAAATACCATAAACGATTATAAATAGAGGGATATACTACTCACTCAAATTAATATATTTAATAATCGTAATCTATTTATAGTTACTAAGCTAAATAGACTTTACTTTATTGTATCTATCGGTACGTATTATTACTATTAATATAGTAATAACACCTATCATAAAGCCAGTCTTGTTAAAATTATAAATACCCCCCTTACTAATCCAATATTTAACTATTATATTATATAATAACACAAACTACTTCTTAATAATCCTAAAATCCTCTTAAAGAACTCTTTAATAATTATATAGATAATTAAATTTAGTTCTTAATAATAGTTATAAGTCTATAAACTACTTAGTCTAACACTTACTAATAGACTTACCATTACACACTTATAGTAAGAGATTAGCTATATCTTCTATACTAGTAAGGTAAAAAGGAAATCTTTTAGAATCCTATTTAATAACATATTAGAAAAGTACTTTTTCTTTTATCGAATTAAGTTTATGTCGTTCGAGTTAAGTATGTTTGTATTGGGGTCGGTCGTTTATTCTATATCGAATAGAACTTTTAGAAATACTATAGGTCTTTATAGTATATAATATACTTAATTTCTAGCCTATAGTATATACCGATCGAATTACCTTAATTATAAGAATAATTTTATCTTCTTATATATAAACTAGTATAATAGTTATAGAATTGTTACACGTTAAAGGTTTAAGTAGTTCGATACCGACCGTATCTAGGAAAATATTCGTTACTAACTAATATTTATTACTAACTAATAAACCACGTTAATAATAGTATTTATTCTCTAAGTATTTTAGATTTTAATATAAATATTATAAGTATAGGTATAAGAGTATTAAGATTAGTATTAAGAAATCGAAAGACTTTTATAGTAATATTATAATTAAAAGAGTTAGAGAAAGTATAGGTTTAATATATAATATATATAAAGAGAGAGAGTATTATAGTAAGAGTAATAGTTAAATAGTTACTAATCTTTTTACTTATTCCGTAGTAAGAGAGAGAGCTAGCTAGAGTACTAGAAGTCTTAAATATATAGATCTTAAGGCTTTTAGGCATATAGGCCTCTTAGATACTCTTAGAACCCTTTAGATCCCCTATAGGTTTACTACTACTTAAGGTTTAGCTACTACCTAACTTACCTATAATTAACATTAGGGTCGACTATACAATACCTAAGTTAACTATAAGTGTACTTAGGAGTATTAGTATAAGGGGCTGGCCCCTAGGCTTACTTAACGTAGGGGTGCTATCGATTGACTATTCTAAGATGAAGAGGAGGATATCTATAGTAGGGCTATTAGAGGGATATAGCTAAGCAGCGCGTACGATGTAGTGTGGCGCGGCAGAATAGTGGGGTATGCTCTAGTAGAGCTAGAAATCTTTAAGCTGGGCCTTGGCCCGTGACATTACCTCCCCCCTCCGCGTAGCGCGAGTACTAGGTCGCCGTCGTGCTCTATTACTGGGCTATAGCTGCTCTTAAAGGTCTCTAGAGTAGCGGTCTCGAGGAACTCCTCTATAGGCTCCTATATCCGCTCGGCATAGCCCTTTTACTTTACTAGAACGACCCTTTAACGTCCACGGCCGCACTACTTCCAAGTAGCAGTGTCTATACTCTTTATTCCCTATGTCTCTTCTCCTTTATCGTTTAGTATTAGGGGCAGTTACTAGTTATTTAGGATCTGACTAGTAAGGGGATCGGTCCCTACTTGTTTAAGGACGTTAATATAGAAGTGTGGGTATATAGCTAAGGGGACGCTAAGTTCTACTACATAGGGCAACACGACCTTAGTTACTGTATACTTATAGTAAATCTAGTCGAGCTTCTTATAGGGCCGTAGTGAGTAGTAGTGGCCTATATATAGCTAGACCTTGTCCCTAACTTTTAACCTCTTAGTAGGCTAGCGTTTTGTATTTATAGTATCCTTATAGTATTATTATACTACTACTATAGCTAATTAAACTATATCTATAGTGTTCTATAGTCTTATTACTAGCTCTCTTACTACGACTTCCTTAGGGCCCTAAGCGATATACGAGTTAATATCTATAACTAAAAGGGGGTCGATATAGTACCTATATTTAAAAAAGAACTTACTGTTAGAAGTATAAGTATATAGTACTTATACCCCCTAGATATACTCTATACTAAATAGAGTATATATTACTTACTACTACTCTTTAGTAATAGTAGTAGTATAGCTTACTAATCTAATATTAGTAAGTAAAAAGTTTTAAAACCTTCTACTATACCCTAGAGGCTTAAATTATTAATACTACTCTTAGTATTAATAATCTACTATTATTAACCCCCTCTTTTATATTAGTAATATGCTTATAAATCAGATACCTAATTTATAAGTATATAGAATATTCTAGTAGGAAGGATAGGTTTATTTAAGGATAGTTTACTCTCCTATATCTAGTTTCTCTTTTAAGCTAAGCTAAGCTAACTTAATACAGTCTTTACTACTATTCACTACCCCTAAGTACTCTTTTATATACATATTCTTTAGATTAGAATATATATATTTCTTTATTATATAAGTAGTATACTACTTATTAGTATATACTACTTATTAGTATATACTACTTATTAGTATATACTACTTATTAGTATATACTACTTATTAAGCCCTTACTGTACTAATAGTTACTTATACCGATTGTAATATTCTTATAGCTATAGAGTACTAACTATACTATAGATAAGTTACGTACCTAGTTGTTCTATATATAAGCGATATAGTTATAGAAGTAGGTCTAGATCTCTTAATTTATCCTTTTAGGGCTACTATTTATCTATAAGTAGCATATAGTACTTAGGTACTACTTAATTCCCAGTAAAGCACAAAAGTAATGCTAAAAACGGCTCGTCTAGTTACTTCCTTAATTACTTATAATAGATTTTAGTATACTATAGAAACGAAAGTAATATATAAGGAAGCGCTCTATATATACTTCTACCTCTATACTATTTATTAGCTCGAGCGTTATGCCCTTACTAAGTCTATTAATAATAACTTAAAAAAACCTCTTATTACTAATAGTATAGAGAAGGTTAGTAATAAAATCTATAAAGAGGTTACTATATATACGTATCGGTACGGGTAAGGGTTTTAATAGCCCTTTTTACCTCTCCCTCTATATATAGTTCTAACTATAACTATTATAGTTCCTATAGAAATAGTATATAAACTATAACTACCCTAGCTAGTAGAAGTGCCTACTTATAAGGACTAGTATAGAGTCCCTCTTTAGGTAGTTATTTAGGATTAAATTATAGATACTCTAGATAATACGAGTTTATAGTATGTTTATATCGTTATCCTTATTATTACTACTAGGTACCTAGATCCTATCTTAGAACAATAGCCGGCCACTAGGGTCAATCTTATACTCTACAATCTATACCTTAAGCTTTAGTACAGTAGGGAAGCTTCTCTCGTACTACTTAACTATAGAGTATACCTATTAGAAGGTCTCGTTCTAGTCCTAGATCTTATCCTATAGTTACTAAAACTCTTTATTATTAGTAAATACTCTTATCTTTAGTATAGTTCTAGTATAGTATATATAGTACTTTAGAAGGGTAGTGTCTGGAAGGAGCTAGAGGACGCGGCCTTACTTACACTTATCATCTATTAATATAAGTATGTCTTATTTCCTATAAGAGAGTGTATTAGGCGCTATTACCTTACTACTAGGCTAGTACTATATCTTAAAATTATACTAGAATAGCTCCTCGGCCTAATAACTCTACCTCTCTATAAGTTTCTACTTAGTTATAAAGTACTTAAGGTTCTTATAGTTTAATAGTATCTTAAAATAGTTAATACTAAATAGCTCTACTCTCTATTCTCTTAAATAGCTTATAATCGCTAATATTTCCTTATTATAGATTAGGTAGTTAAACTAAGTATCGTTTAAGTACTATAAGTAATATACTACTATATAGTGTCTTCCCTACTTATCTTCTTATAATAATACTCCTCCTAGGGCAAACCCTAAGTAGTTTACTTTAAGGAACGTAGCCTATTTAGGATCTAATTAGTATAAGATCGGTTTTATAGTAAATAGTCTCTTAAGCTCCTAGAACACTACTTCTTTACTACTATTTTAATAAAAGAGAGTACCCTTTTTTATAAGTACTATAAGGGGAGTAGTGTTACGGGCCAGGCCCTTCACATGTGATGCTGCCGGCTAAGCTCGGCACCAGAGTGAGACATAAGGGATACAAGGGATAAAAGAACACATAGATGTAGATTGAGGAACAAGAAACCTTCCTTCCTCATCTGAGGATTCTCAGTCGAGAAAGGAAGTACGAGTTGCAACATTGCTCCTACCAATCCTTGACAAGTAGTAATTTTAGAGTATTCTAGAATAAATATCTAATAGTAGTTTATAAATTCTAGGAAACTTTATACTCCCTTTACTATTATTAGAGTAGTTTATTTATAAATAATATATAGTTTATTAGGGTCGTACAAAATACCTATACTAGCCGTTATAATGAATTCTAAGTACTTAACTATCTTAATAGCGAATACGCACTTCTTTAGGTTAAGTCACAGTTCTATAGCAGCTAACCTATAGAGAACTAGGTAGACCTTCTTATTATAGTCACTATATAAGCCGTTCGAGTATATTAATACATCGTCTATATATACTATAATAAAGTTTTTAAAGTAATCTCTTAAGACATTATTAATATAACATTAAAATATTATAGGGGTACTTATAAAACTAAAAGGGACGACTAACTATTTAAAAAGGCTATAGCTTATTTAAAACACAGTTTTCTTCTCTTTTTCCTTAGTAATCCTTATCTTATAGAACATAGCTACTATATCTAACTTAGTAAACTACTTAACTATACCAACAGCACACAGTATCTCTTAGATTAAGGAGAGAGAATATTAGTCCCTCTTTATTACTTGGTTTAGAGCCCTATAATCCATATAAAACCGGATCCTACCCCTAGGTTTATATATAAATATTACTAAGACTAATATATCTAAACTACTTATATAAATAAACCCCTTATTAAGTAGGTCCCTTAGGGTTTTATAGAGGACTAATAGCTCCTTTCTTAATATACTATAAAAGGGCCCCTATAGTAAGGTCACTTTATTACTACCATTATTATATATAATAGGGATATAGTATTTAATACTTAAGTAATATAGTAGTAGGTTTAAGGTGTCGTTAGGATAAAACTTAGTTAGTATATTTAAGGGAATTAAGACTTTAAAGTCGGTCTTTTTAGTAATTTTTATAAGAATCTTTTTAATATTAGCGAGACTAATAGCGTATACTTCGGCTACTATATCTTCCCTATATGGTCGATATACTCTCTAGTAGAGGGTATAGAAGGGGGCTATAGAGAGGAGGCGGGCGGCTCGGATCTACCGTACTCTTTTAGGCTCCTCTTCCTCTTTTAGGCATAAGTTAATACCTACTTAGTAGTAGTATATATACTACTCGGTTACGTAGTATTTTATATAGTTATACTCTATCTATAGTTTTCCTAGGAAGAGGTTATCCCTAAGCCCTTTAACAATATAAATATAAATCTTCTTATTATAACTATATAGTTTAAAGTTAAATACTACTATACTGATAGACTTAGTCGTTCCAGTAGCCTTACTAAAACTACTAAGTAGTCGCTTAGACTACTCTACTATGGAGAGATAGAGCTTATAGGTGAGATCGTAATTAATAAGTACATATAAGTTACACCTAGTATCGATAAGGGCACTAACTTAAGTTCCCTTATAGATATAAGTAGATATTACTACAGGTTTACTACTTATACAATACTTAAACTTCTTCTATTTATTAATCTTACTAAACTAAGTCTCTAATACCCGACTTTATATTAGAGTTACTCTTTTCCTAAACTAAAGTCCTCCTTAAAGCTTAGTAGCTCCTCTATCTCTCTACCTTTACTAATATTCTCTTACTTAGGAGGCTTCTTAACTTTCTTTACCTTAGCATTACACTTAGGCTAGGCCTACTAGTATTTTATAGTAATATAGCTAATCTCGTTATAGTTATAGTAACGGCAGCTGTCCTTCTATAGTCATACTCTATATTCGGATAAGGAGGAATAACTTTAACAATACTACGACTTTAGGGCTCCCTTCTTGTCCTTCGTACAGCTAACACCAGTCATTACCACGTCACTATCTTTATTACAGTACTTACTTACTTAAGTAGCTCTAGGGTAGTACAAGCTGCTTCTACGCGTTATAGGTAGAAGTTTCTCTAGTCTTATAGTTATATTATATATATATATATAAGTTATCTATAGTAGTTATCGACCGGGAGGTCGATAGTAACAAGGGCTTAGTAGAACTGTATACTAAGGACTCCCTCGAGAAGGGTTATCTTTGCCTAATCCACCCAGTCTGTGCTTCTAGCTTCTAATAGTATTTTCTTATATTAGGGAAGGAAGGAGGCGAGGGACTGATTGTCCTATTAGTGGATCGTTTGTAGCTTAGTAGCTGTGCGGGAGGTAGTACTTAGGTTCTTATACGTGCGGTCTAAGTACCTCATGAACATAGAGGGCTTTTGTTTACCCTTAGGGCCTCTAGTAGTATAGAAGGTAGTAATAACTTACTAAGGGTTAACGTTAAGGCGCGAGTTAATATAGTACTAAACCTTAGTATTACTCCCTATAAGTCCTATATCTAGAGTAATCTTATTATATATTTACTAAAACTATATTAAGTAGTCTTTATATCTTCTTATAAACTTTAAGGGATTTAATAGGGACTTTTTTTACTCTTTAGATACTATTACTATATTATTACTTAGAGCCTATATAGTCGTATTAGTTATAAATAGGGTTAGTATACTACTCGCGAGTAGTATAGGGTTTACTATATCTAATAACATAAGCCTATTTAAAGCTATTAAGAGCTATATTATTTAGTTCTAAAGAGGATAGATGGTTATATTAACTACTTTATTAACTTAGTAGTTAATCTTTACGTTTATTGTATTAGTTACACTATCTTTTAACAAATCTATTATATCGTTTTTTATAAGGTTTCGTATAGCGTCTTCTCATTATACTACCCTTTAGTGAATTGTTATATCGCTCTTATAAGGTTTTGATAGTGTTTTTTATTATCGATCTTAGAATATATAAGGGGCTAGTCCCTAGGCTTATTTAACGTAGAAGTGCCGTTAATTAACTATTCTAAGATAAAGAAGAGGATATCTATAGTAGGGCTATTAGAGGGATATAGCTAAGTAGTGCGTACGATACGGTATAGCGCAGTAGAATAGTAGAGTATACTCTAGTAGAGCTAGAGATCTCTAAGCCGGGCCTTAGCCTATAACAATTAGTAAGCTATTTTATATTTTTACTCTTATAACTATTTCTATAATTAAAATTAAATAGTATAAAGTATTTAAATAATATATAATAAATAAAGTAACGTGGTTTATTAGTTAGCGACGAACTTTTTCCTATGTCTATAATATTATTTAACATTTCTTAACTATAATACAATTAATTAACTATTTATTATTGCTATTCGATTTATTAGATAATTCTATATCCTTAGAATAGGTTTGCGTATTATATCCGGTCTCACTACACACACTACAGTGTCTCTAAGCTGGCTAGGCCCTCTTTGATAGACCCCCTTCTTTATTATCTCGAGGTACTAGATATTTTCCTTTTTATTTTTCTTCTAATAAAACCTAAGATTCCTCTATACTAAGTACTCTTCTAAGTTATATATAGGACTTTTTAGCCCTCTAGTACTTAGTAAGTACTATATTTGTATTCTTAAGTATACGAAGTCGATTGGTCAAAAGAGTAAGTAAGTGTACTATTACTTACATACCCTTTGATAATTACTCGACTACTTTAATTATTAGAGTCGGAGAGCTTCTCTAATAAGTAGAGATCTGCTTTTTAATAAAATTAGATTATAAAACGGTTTATTAGGAGTTAAAGAGTATTTATGACTACTAAGGTAGTAGTATTAAAGGGTTAGTCTATGGGAGTATAGGCGTTTATAAATATATATTAAGCTTACTAGTGATATATTCTAGGTCCTATAGAGTAATTCTAGCTCTTAAGAATACTAATTTAATATTTTTTTTTATAAAAACTTTCTAGTATGCGCGGTAGAAGCTAATAAAGAACTCGGACTTTGTGATATAGTTTATAGATGTTACGGGCTAGAGCCCTGTGTAGGCTAAGGCTATGCCTGTGCCGTACAGACTACTGTGGGACGTACTTAAGTGCAGCAGAATGAACAGTAAGGGATCTGTTCATTACGTACCTTTTGCTGAATAAGCTAAGGTGTGCCTTTGGCTCAATGGTTCGTTGTATCTGCTGCTGCATTTGCCCTATGTGGGGCCTACACCGTTACAATAGAGGCTTAGATAAAGAGGTTGATTTTATCGCTATATGCGCGTTTTAGAGGCGAATAAAGTATAATATCTAATAGCTAGAGTAGATAAGATAAATATAGAGGCATACTAATAGTGATAATAGCGTTTTATTTATAGTAATTATTGAATTTGGCCGATAAATAACTCTTATAACTATCGATAATAAGTATTTAATAGATGCTCTTAGTATGGCTTTTAGAATGTTTATCGAAGTATTTAATCTAATCTAGACCTATCTCGTTATTAGTCTATCTATTAGTAGTAGACTTAATAACTTAGTTACTTAGAAAGTCTAATTCTGTGGTCTAATTAGTAAGGTAATAAGTACCTTAAATAATCACAAACGGAGGGATATACTATCCGCCTAAATTAATATATTTAATAACTATAGCCCATTTATAGTTATTAGACTAAATAGACTTTACTTTACCGCATCTATCGGCGCATATTACTACTATTAATATAGTAATAATATTTATTATAAAACTAGTCTTATTAAAATTATAAATATCCCCCTTACTAATCCTATATTTAGCTATTATATTATATAATAACATAAACTACTTTTTAATAACATCAGGATCCTCTTAAAGAGCCCTTTAATAATTATATAGACAATTAAATTTAGTCCTTAATAATAGTTATAAGTCTATAAACCACTTAGCCCAATACTTATTAACAGGCTTACTATTATATACTCGCAATAAGAGATTGGCTATATCTTCGATACTAGCGAGCTATAAAGGAAATCCTTTAGAATTCTATTTAATAATATATTAAAGAAGTACTTTCTTTTCGATTAAATCGAGTTTACGTTATTTGGGTTAGGTACGTTCGTATCGGAGTCGGTCGTTCATTTATATCGAACGGAACTTTCGGGGACGCTATAGGTCTTTATAGTACGTAACATATTTAATTTCTAGCCTACAGTACGTACCGATTAAATCGCCTTAATTATAAAAATAATTTTGTCTTCTTATATATGAACTGGCATAATAGTTATAGAATTATTATATATTAAAGGTTTAAGTGGTTAGATACTAACTGTGTTTAGGAGAAAATTCGTTACTAACTAATATTCGTCACTAACTAATAAACTATATTATATAAATAATTAAAGTTAATAATTACTTTAATTTTCTTTAGTTAAGTATATAACTTAAAGTTATTACTAAAAATAATTTTAATTATTTCTTATTATACTAAATAATAATAATAATAATAGTAGTATTATTTTAAATTTTAAATTAAATAGTAATATTTAAAAAACGTTTTATATTTAACTATTTTATTAACTTATATAAGTTGTTATTATTCCTAAACATTTAATATAATTAATAAGTAAACTAGAT
>WIGM01001147.1:0-12278 GCA_014235935.1 Colletotrichum musicola
TCCCACTTCATCTTCTGCTGCCTCTCAAGCTCCTGCTGCCTCTCGACCTCCATCTCGTCCAGCTCGGCGAACCTCCTCCTCCTGCCGAACGGCCACCGGCCCTTGCGGTAGAGCATGCCGATGACGAGGCCGAAGATGAGAACGCCGCCGACGGAGCCAAGCGCGATAGGTAGCGCAGGCATAAGTCTGGCTCCGCCACCGCCGCCTGATTGCTCCGCCTGGCTTGGTGCTGCAATCACGCTCGGCTGTGGTGTGGGCGTTGGCGTCGGGGTTGGGATTGGGATGGGCGTTGACTCTGGCGGTGGCGGGATGAAGGTCGGTATGGGTGATGCCGGGGCCTCTGGTGTTGAGATGGGCACCACGGGTGGTACTGAAGGGGGGATAGACACCACCGGTATGGAGGTTGGTGAGGGTAGAGGAGGGGTATCTGATAGTGATGGTGTTGGTACTGAGGAACTACTCGTTGTTGTGGAGATGATGAATGTGGTGAGTGGTCGACCAGACGGCGTCGGCGTCAGCGACGGCGTGGGTTTTACCGAAGGCGTAGGCGTGCTTCTAGGTGGTGCCGAGGACAACGGCGTCCTGTCGGCGGATGCTGATGATGACTGCACTCTCGTCGCCCGGCTTACTGATGTGTTGAAGGGTGCGCTTGGTGTCCCCGTTCCTGCTCCCGTCTGCCCGCCGAGGATGGGTGCTGGTAGAGGCGCGCTGCTCGAGGCGCCTAGTGCGTCGCCGAGGTTGGGTAGGAGCCCGGCCATTGCGTATGTGTTCTGTGTTCGAAAAGTATGTGATTACTCTGTAGTTGTTATAGGGTATCTCTGTTGTGTTCGGAATGTTTTGTTCTCTGTGGAATGTGCAGTTCGTGTCGTCGTCGTCGTGTTGATTATCTCATGGAGCGGTATGTAGTAGTCGGAAACTCAGGTCTCGGCGTAGCAGCGATGCCAATTAGAAATCGTATCCCCTTTGTTGAGCCGGTTCAGATGGATCAAAGTTGGAAGAACTCTTCCAGTCGACGGTCTGTGTCGGTTATGGTGGAGGAGCAGACCGGTCGGTGGTGTAAGGTAGTGGGATACGCCCTAGGTAGAGGGGGGCGAAAAGGCGTGTATGAGGTAGAAAGAAAGGTGGTCGTTGCGGGTGTTGAAGTCGATCCAGCGGCTCAACAGTGTCGTCGCCAAGCCCCAGAAAGCTGTCAACGTCAAAACGAATTCAAACAATACACAAATTAAACAATCAATAAATCTCATACAATGTCAGTCCCATAAAAATAATTCAGCTTCCTGTCCCAGGGAAGAGGAGTGAAAAGGGCGGCAGGGCCGAGTAGTAATGTGCGCCAGCCTATCTCTTAAACAACCCCCCCCCCCTACGGTCCCCCTTCCCTCCGTGCCCGGTCACGTACCTTTCCTCTCTTATTCCCATGTGCTTCTCAAACCCTCAAAACGCACATCAAAAACTCCCTCTCACACACTCTTACTGCCATCCGAGAAACCTTACCTTTGGCTGACGTGACGTACCGTCGGGACCACACCACGCAAGAAAAGACAAACACGTCCCTCTATTGGGCCCGACGGGGGGAGGAGGGAGTCAAGAAAGGGAAAAGGGAAGCAGGGATCAGCAGGGGTCATTGGCGTCTCACAATTGTATTGATCCCTGCACGCCAGCCGGAGGCTCAAGCGCGGTTACCAAAGCCTTTTGTACCGATGTATCAACCACACCATTGGAGTATAGTGCAAGTCGCTTTTCGAAGTAGAGAGTCTCAGTCTGCCACCGGGCAGGGTTGCTGCCAGCCGGTTTCAGACATGGAATGTTTGAGTCTGAAGAATGAGAGACCAATGAAACCCCCGACTCCTTACTTCGTCCCACCTTTTGGGCTCGCCCCGGCCCTGGGTTCATCCCTCCGACTCGATCAGCCCAGGACGCGACTTATTGATCGAATAAGGTAGCCGGCAAATCTTTGGTGCTGGTTGTCCAGACCCGCGGAGAGAGAGGCCATCTTGGACTCTTGGAACCTAAAATGCCGTGCCGCGTAAGTAACTCTACTGCCGAACAATCCTTCCGCTCACACGTTTTCCTGATTACCTCACCTGCTCAAGTATTTCCCTTTCGAGCGATACGAGGAAGTCAATTAATACACCCTTGTTTGTCATCAAATCCTCTTCCTTCACCTCATCTTCTTATTCCCGATAACACCATCAAGAAACCCCCATCTCAAGAGCCTCATCAACCCCAACCTGACGTCGGAACATCCCCGTCGCGGGCGTCACCTGTCAAAACAGCCTCCCATCCTCCCCTCGGAAACTGCATGATCCCCGCGTCGTAATCCCTCCGAACCCCCCCTACCCTCCCCCACTTGCCAACCCGTCGATCGAACCCTTCCTCCCTCATCCCTGGAACCGCCCTTCTTTCTCTCTGATACCTGACCTGACGCCAAGCAGCGACAATCAGGGGGGCATCATGTCGCCGCGATCTCCATCTCGGCACCCGGAGACGGTGAGGCACACACGCCTTTCTTCCCTCATCGTGGGAGAGGCAAACATTAACAACCTGTATTATTACCATCAACCCGACGCTTCTGTCCACAGCAGCACCATATTTATCTGCCCTTTTTTGAGCTTGCATTAGGAACAGACAACTCCGCTCGCCGGGCTCTCCTGCGCTGCACCTCTGCCCTATCGGCCGCGGCCGTGCCCACGAAGCCTTTCCTTGTCATGCATCTCGGTTGACTCGGCACGTCCTGACTCCCCTCTCTCTTTGCCTTACGCTTTGTATGCATCCAACCCATTCCCTCCGGTCACGTGATGAAGGTCCTGGCCTGGCCTTCCTTGGGGGACCTCGGCAGTCAAACTGCTGTCAAAACACCTGCCAGGCGGGTTTTGGTCCACCGACAACCTGCAAGGCCTGCCTTGATTTCGGGGAGTGGGCGAGCCGCGGGACGCCGAAGTCGGCTCCGGGGGTCTGGACTGGACCTGCCCCCAAATGATGCGTGCTTTCTCTTTCTCTCCGTGGTCCTTGGAGGTTGTTGTACACGTCAGCAAGTTGGCCATCCCAAGTCATATCGAGGTCGAGATTAAGACAGCGGCGTCACAGACGGACCAGAAACGACATTAATGATCGAGTTGACTTGAGATCATCGGGATTGGGGCTCTGGTATGATATTACGAGGCCACCGTCCCCAAATATGATGTATACAAGGCCAATATCGACGGGATGATATGCTTAATAGGCCGTCGTTATGATCTCGAAGCGCGCTAAATATGGCATCCTCCAGCCACCCTCCCGACATTTCGGGTTCCCCAATTTCGTGGTTCTTGGCTCGCGCCATGTCGCATGGATAGCCCGACCTCAGGGACATCGCAGCCATGAGAGATGACGATCGGTCGGCTGTACCGCCTTTGCGTTTCCAGTACGCATGCGCTTGGTTTACCTTACGAAGCTGACCCCAGAATGGACGTGGCAGTACCGTTCTCAACTGCGGCTTGACCGGTGAACACACGGTTGGCGATGCGGCGATTGGGCTACTTGCATTCACTTGCGCTGCAACTTGGCCAACCAAATCACTTCCGAAGACCAGATCATCGACGTCTGATACAGGCCAAGCCGGGGACGAGATCTAAAGTTGACAAATGGAGGTTGGACTTCCCCTCCTGCAGTAGTGCAGAAATCCAACCGATAGGATACGAGGAACCGAGTACGACGGGTTGTTGCGTCCCCAGACAAGTGACTATTACGTGGAAAAAGAAGAGCAAGAGAGGTTATGCATCGCGAGAATGGTACTAAGCTGGTCTGTTCGCCTCCTGCGAATGGCCTCACCCAGTTGGCCTCCACTCGATACGCAAAGCGGAATTATTCCACGCCCTCTGACCTCACCCAACCTGCAACCTCGCCATCATCCCCTATGAAGTGCATTTTGGAGGTCTGAATACCAGAGTATTACACCTTTTCCAAACCCCTGAAGATCCAATCCCCATTCGACATTTCCGAACCGTGGTTCCGCCCTCACCAACGGCCATCATCCCGTAGATCACCTCCAACAACGCGCATCCCCACACCGACAGGGGTTGTCCAGCAAGAATCTCCCCCTCCCCCGTGTTATCGCCCGCACGCCGAGCATCTTATCAGTCACCATCCGCATCTCGGCATCCCCTAATCGCTCCCACAACAACAATGATAACCCGTCAAAAGGCCGATTTCCCGGCACGCATCTCCAAACACGAAACGAAGTCAAACATCAAAGGACCCCCCCTCGAAAGGAAACAACCACATCGGCTGAGGAGAGAGTCAAGCGCTAAGCAGTAATGGCGACGTCGGGTGGCTTGCCGTACGACCCCACCCTCGCGACCGAGGGCGACGGCTGGGATCGCCGTCACCACCAGCGTCGACGACAAGAGCAGCATGCGGAACAGCCGCCGGCCAAGAGGGCCAAGACGCAAGCTTGCTCGCGCTGTCGCCGTCGAAAGGTACGATCATCTTCGTGACCAGCGTTTCTCTTAACCACGGCTCGGGGACTACTTCCCGCGCGTCTGAAACCCCTCGGTACCAAGTAAACAAACAACCACATCACTGACGATCGGCCGTAGCAAAAATGCGACGATCAGAGGCCGTGTACCAACTGCGCCAGGTCCAACGAGCCATGCAACGAGGCGGCGTCATTTTATCGCCAACTCCTTCACCATCACGAACATCCCCCTCCAGAGCCGGTGTATGTACCCTGATTCCCTTCTCTTCCATGTCTAGTGCCCAGAAAAAAAGTTTCATAATGTTTTCTGGGCGTGGTTCCGGGCTGCAACTGGAAACCCAGCGCCAAGGAGGTCGATGAAACCAATCCCAAGATGAAGACGAAGATCTCTGTCGATCTGATTTATGTGCACCCGCCGCCAGCAGTTCGGACCATGGCCAAGCCTCGACGCAGCAGATACCTTTGGCGGTCATGCATGAGCTCGACTCGTTGCGCGATCGCATATGCCGTCTCGAAGAGGACAACGCTCGGCTTCAGGGCCTGATCGACCGGAACAGCACCAGCCATAACGCATCCGCGGACGCCGCTGTCGGGACGATTCAACCGGACCGGCGAAGGGTCTCCATGGCCTCCCACGCCGGCGCCGAGACCTCCCTCGCGCGGAGCTCGCCCGCCATCGGCCTCCTGGCAACTTTTGCGCGCGCCGACGAGGACAGCAACCCCTCGCCCATGGACGGCGGCAGACGGCCGGCGAGCCGCCACGACGCGGACGGCGGCATCCTCACCATCGATAGCGCCACGGAGGAGGCGCTCTTCGACATCTACCACGACAAGGTCCAGTGCCGCTACCCCTTCCTCCGCCTCGACGAGCTCCGCGACGCGGACAGGCGGCCGAGCGAGCCCTGGATCCCGTACTTCGTCAACATGATCTTCTCGATAGGCCTCCTCCTCGAGAAGGGCACCCACCTCGACGCCTCGCGGCCCCGGCACGGGCACAGCCACCAGGCCTTCTACCGCGCCGCCGTCACCAGGCACCTCTCCCACGTCTTCGCCCAGCACGACCGTCTGCTGCACATCCAGGCGTACCTCCTCCTCGCCATGCACGCCATCTACTCCCCCTCGACGGAGCGCATCATCTCCATCGCGTCGGCGACGATGCGGTACTGCGTCATGGCGCAGCTGCACCTCGCCGACACGGAGCCCCGGGACGACGCCGTCAGCGTGGCCGCCAGGGTCGAGGCCCAGATGCGGCGGCGCGTCTTCTGGTCCGCCTACGCGCTCGACCGCGCCGTCTGCACGACCTTCGACCTCCCCTTCTCCGTGCCGGACTACCAGATCACGGCGCGCATGTACGCCAACGTCGACGACGCCGACCTCGAGGCGCGCTGCGGGGAGTCCCTTCCGGAGGGCGAGCGGGGCCGGCCGGGGCTGACGTCCGTCTCGGCGGCGCTGCACGTGGTGTACTGCCGGCAGATCCAATCGGAAATCCTCAACACGACGCTGCACCGCGACTTCTGCTCGCAGTTCGACGGGCTGTCGCACTGGCGGCTGCGGGTGCTGGAGAAGCTGGAGCGGTGGCGGGCGCTCTGCCGGCGGTACTCGGACGCGCGGTCGCGCAGCTTCACGAGCGGCGAGTGGATGCACATGATCTACAACTACAGCCTCGCGATGCTGTACCGGCCGAACCGGCAGACGGTGGCGGGGCCCGCGGGGGACTGGACGGTGAGGTCGTGCGTGCAGGCGTGCCTCATATTCCGCAAGTTCCAGCGCGAGACGCCCATCTCGGAGCTGTGGCTGGGGCTGGTCGCGCAGTTCAAGTGTGGTGTCGCGCTGCTGTACTGCTTCTTCGCGACGCCGCGGCGGCTGAGGACTGCGGCTTATGGGCTGCCGGACGCGTCTGAGGCGGTGCGGGCGTGTAGCATTGTGCTGTCTATCCTGGCGGAGCGGTGGCCCCAGTCGAAGTGTCTGCGGGATGCTTTTGATATACTCGCGCGGGAGGTACCTCTCTTTGAACCAATGGAGACGATGGAAGAGGAGGGAGGGAGTCCAAGGAAGATGAGGCGAGAGTCGTCGGAGGCATTGATGGCGTTGATGAGCCAGCTCGAGACGATTGTCGTGCACCGCGACACGCTGCGCATGATCAAGGAGATGGCATCGGAAGAGTTCCCGCGACCACCGCCGGACGGTCAACAGAAGGCCCAGAACGAGATGGACGTCCTGGCAGAGACGGCGGCTCAGCTCGCCGAGGACGACTCGCCGTCGTGGAGGACGAACATCACGGGCGACATCTTTCAGCCCATCGCGCCGCACTTCTTCCAGCCTGACATGTCCGGCCTGGACGCGGACGGGTTCGATTACACCGCGTTGGGTTTCCCTGGCGAATTCGACCTCTTAGAAGGGTGACGATGATCACGACGCTATGATGAAGGTGCGGAGGCAACTTGCGAGTCGCGAATAGGCGAAATATTCCTTCTTTTGCATCCTTGCTCCGCAGTAATCGACGACGATCTGTCCCTCTTTCCTGAAAACAAGTCTATTGACGATTCATGAACTCGTTCTCGCTTGACGTACCTGTTCAACTGTCGTAGGCGATAAGGATGTCGTCAACGGGCACTCTTCGGCGTTAAAGAAGATTAGTAACACGATCACGAAACAAACTCGCGGGACTTACGTCATTGACGCGGCGGTGACGTGACCTGGAACCGCGGGGCCGTCAATTCACGGGCCGTCAATGGCTCCATTCGGGGGAAAATACGGTAATACATCAGAGGTACCTAAAAGTTGATGAAAATTTTGCCCAGTTTTCCATCCAGCAGGTCACTATCGGCCAACCCGTGGAAGGCGTGGACGACGTCGGTGCCCCACGGCAGTCGCAGCGGACTTAGACTCCTTCCTCAGGGCCGTTCCCCCCTCACCGGCGGGCCCGTCCTGAGCGGGGGTTGTGGAGGAGAAAGAGCGCCTGATTTCAAAGCCGTGGCACCATGGCCGCCGAGTATTTGAGACGGACCTCCTCCGCACCGATCTCTCGGGCTTGGACCTAACCACAGTCATCTCTACAGTCTCACCGTCTCTCTCTCCGCCTCCATCGCACCTTCACCTCTATAACCACTTCAAAACAACCACAACCAGCAAACGCAATCATGAGCCGCCACGTTCTCATCCTCGGCGGACACGGCAAGGTCTCGCAGCACCTCACCCCGATCCTCCTCAACAAGTCCTGGACCGTCACGAGCGTCATCCGCGCCCAGGAGCAGGTCCCGGCCATCGAGAAGCTCGGCGCCGGCGCCTCGGGCAGGCTCAACGTGCTCGTCCGGAGCATCGAGGACGTCAAGGACCAGTCGCAGGCCCAGGCCATCCTGGACGAGGTCAAGCCCGACACCATCGTCTGGAGCGCAGGTACGTCGTTCGTTCTTTCTGTCTAGCAGATGTTCATCGAGAGTTGCTTGCGCGAGTCATGGAGCTCAAAATGATGTCCTGGGTGTGGGTACGTTGCTGACAATTGGATCATCACAGGTGCCGGCGGAAAGGGAAACCCAGAGAGGGTAAGTTCAACTCGATCCAAGAAAACTCAATTGATCAACAGAAGCTAACACAAATCCAGACGTTCCTCATCGACCGCGACGCAGCGATCCACTTCGTCAAGGCCTCCGTCGCGACACCCTCCGTGAAAAAGTTCATCCTCGTCTCGTACCTCGGCTCCCGCAAGACCAAGCCGACGTGGTGGTCCGAGGACGCCTGGCAGCACTCGCTCGAGGGCAACAAGAAGCTGGCCAACTACTTCAAGGCCAAGGTCGCCGCCGACGAGGTCCTCTGGGAGGAGTCCCGCAAGCGCCCCGATTTCGTTGGTGTCAGCCTGCGGCCCGGCACGCTCACGGACGCGCCCGCGGGCAAGGTGGACTTTGGCAAGACCAAGGGGACGCAGGGCACGTCGAGCAGGCAGGGCGTCGCCGAGGTCGCCGCGCTCATCGCCGAGAGCGAGGACTTTACGTCGTCCTGGGTCGACCACCTGGACGGCGACGAGGACCCCAAGGCGGCCGTGGATAGAGTTGCGAATGAAAAGATTGACGTCGCGGAGGGCGAGGAGTTTTACAAGGCGTGATATTTGAACATCTAATTGGGTATTGGTCATGACATTATCATATTAATACAGCGAACTGTTTGTCTTTCGGAAATTTTAGCTCGTGGCCATCAGGGCAATGTGCTTCAGCTCTCTGTAGGTGCGTGTCAGTCATACCGTCTTCAATCATCGCGGTGAAGGGGACTCACTGTTGCACTTGCTCTCCGACCTTCATGGAATCGTACCGGACCTCCTCGCCCTCGTCCCTGCCGAGGTTGAGCTGCTCGGCCCGGACCTTCTTCGCCTGCTCGGCGAGCTGCGGGACGGGGGTGAGGTCAAAGTCGGACGACAAGTGCCAGAAGCACGTCGACGAGATGCGCACGAGCGGGCGGTCGGGGAACTCCTT
The DNA here is from genome assembly GCA_014235935.1 of Colletotrichum musicola. NCBI lineage: Eukaryota > Fungi > Ascomycota > Sordariomycetes > Glomerellales > Glomerellaceae > Colletotrichum > Colletotrichum musicola. Next base: position 8,917 of record WIGM01001147.1, read on the forward strand.
CTTGCGCCTCTTGATGACGGCCAGCGTCTTCTCGTTCACGACGACCTCGTGGTATCCCGCCTTGATCAGACCCCCCGTGAAGTGCTCCATCTGCTTGCCGGCCTGGACGAGCAGGTAGTTCCCCTCGGGGATCTTGACGGCGATCTTGCGGCCCGTGTTGCGCGCCCAGATGTGCAGGCCCGGGTACCGCGAGCGGCCGTGGATGGTGAGGAAGTTGAGGTCCGTGTGGAACCCGGCGAGGATGGTGTCCTGCTTGCCGTACTTGACGAGGTCCGAAGCCGTGGGCGCCAGCAGGTGGGGGCCGTACTTCCCCGCGGCGGTGAAGGTGTCGGCCGGCAGACCGAGTCCGACGGCAGCCATCTCGGCGACCCCCGTGACGGCCTGCTTCATCGACGACCCCCACTTGTTCATCGCCGGCGTCCATCTCTCGCGGATGTGAGGCGCGTCAGGCACCACGTTCGGCGCGTTCAGACCCGGGAATCTCGTCTCGTACGGCGGCCTCTCGGCCATGCTCCAGAAGAAGCGGCACTTGGGGTCGGGCTCGTGGCCCTTGATGTCGAGCGGCCGCTCCGAGGGCGCGAGGCGCTCGATGACCTGCAGGCATGGCTCGTCGACGGCGCACTTCGGCTTCTCCGTGTTCTCGAGCGTGACGCCGATCTGGTAGCTCAGCTCGGGCCGCTCGTCCTTGCGGAGCGCCTCCGCGGGCTGCGCGAAGTAGTCCTCGAGGAGGTCGAGGAAGGTCGTGTTGTCCGACTCGGAGACGCGCGAGTCGTGCAGCACCAGCGCGCCGTAGGTGATGAGGGCGCGGGCGGCCTTGGCGCACTCCTCGCGCACGGCGGGGGAGTCGCGGGGGGAGTTGAGGAAGACGTCGAGGTCGACGATGGGGAGGTCCATCGGGAGGTCCTGCGTGGCTGGCATCGTGGTCGTTGGAGGTGAGGTGGTTCGATCGTTCGGAGGGGGAGAGTCGCGATGCGGAAGGTGGGAAGGAACGGTATTTCGCGGGTAATAAATAATAAAGAAACAACCGTTTGGCCGTGCGGCAGAAACGCTATGGTGAAGTATAAAAAAGACGAGATGAGAAAATTTTCAGATGAACAGCGGAACACCGTCGCATTTTGTTCTTTTCTCGTTTCCGCGGCGTCGTATGGGCGCATGTGAAGCTTTTTGCAGCTTCCAGATTCGCGCGTTCCCCCGCCAGAGGGGTTGGTGGGGTCCGCCGTGGGTTGTGCGGGTCGGCTGGCCCGGGACGCCTGACCCGATCAGGCAGCTGACCCACCAGTTGACAGGGGTGGCCACCCGATCCACGCCGTTGAGGCAGGTACCGAGGTACTTGTCTTTTAATATGGGTCTTACTGTTCAGCCAATCACAGGCCGTCGTCGGCGTGCTCCGGAGGAGACCTGGTGCGGTCCCTCGAACCAGATTCCATGCCGATTTTCTATGCAAATTCTGCCATTGGCCCGTCGTTGTTTTCCCGCCCGTTGCTATCTCCCAAAGGGACGGGCTCTTTTTCGCAGAGATTTGGCAATATGGGCTGACTCGGGGTCGCGGGGATGCGGGGGGTTTCTTGTCATCCAGGGACCGGCCTTGTCAGGCCTTAAGTAGGTGGTGTCCCTGTGGTTACCGACGGAGACCGCTGATTTGCGCCGGTAAGCAGAGGAAAGACGCTGTCTCCGACGGGATCGTTTGCCTTTTTGCTAGTGCATTGCTATTTTGCGGCTCAAAATGCGACCTCTTTCTAGAAGCCATCCCGCCCCTGATTTATCGAAGTGATACGTGACATGGAAAGCGGGAAATTGACGCAAGCAGTCCAATCAGAGTCCCACAAAAGTCAGCTCAGTGGCTTGATAACTGGATGTTGCCCTCTCTGTCAATTGATCGCCGAGGCTTTCGTCTTTGAGTATTTGAGCCCTCCAGTCCTCGGCCATGCTACTTCACATGACGATGGCCTGCCTCTTTTAACAATAGTCTCCTGGGAGCAACCAAAAGGTTCATAGCCGTGAGGGCTCAGTTATCCGTTGCTCAAGCCTCAAGCTACACACCCTGCAAGGCGAACAACTTATGTCAAGAGCAACGAGACAGGGACAAATAGGCCGGTGCCCACAGAAAAACCGACAAAACAACAGTGAAGTTGTTCAAATGATCTGTAAATTACAGAGTAGGCTCTAGTACCACACCTTTTGACGCAATGCTGTTGTATCGCTCACATATTCACAACTCGCTGGCATCATGGTATAAAAAGCGAGTTTGATGCGTATATAAAGTTGTTAAAAAACCCCACCCGAAACGCATCCTCAAAATCAACGTCTCGTCAGAACGAAAAAGTCAACTGCCATTCAGAGGAAGCAAAACATGGACACTAGAGGAAGGCTTCGGCCGTTGCTATTTGATGGCTTTTCTCACGTTCGGACCCGTGGAAAGAAATTCGAAGGTAACGTCTCAAACCATTCGCTTGTCGGCTGCCGCATAGTGTCACCGGAAAGAAACGCTGGACGGTAGAGTCGCGCTGAGCTCATGCGGTTGTCTCCTCCGGCGCTTCGGGCTTGCGGGCGTAGACGAGGTACCTGGTCAAGAGTTAGCGCGTCTGAGGCATAGCCGTCCACCACGGGGATTCGCGTACAAGTTAAGGTATGGCTGCAGCGTGGCGTCCTTCATCGCCTTCCGTACCTCGGCCATGAAGACCAAGATCTCGGCGTACTCCCACCCGTGGAACTCTTTCAAGAGGAAAGTGCCGAACCCTTCCAACGACTGGTCGAGGAACTCAAGCTGGCACTCTCCCACCTCCCTCAGCTTAGGGTCGCTCGCCCAACCACCAGTGGGAATCGGCCACTTCTTCTCGACGACATCGACAAAGCCGGCGGCCTCGAGGTTCTTGGCGATGCCGTGGTCCACGTGTTGCGAGCCCGTCTTGCCGATCTTGTCCAAGGCCGCGAACATCAGCTTGGGCCACTGCCTGAAGGGGTGCGACTCGGGGAGGTCCGGGTTGGTCTGGGAATACGTCTCGACGTCCCAGTGCTTGACCTCGATCCAGCCGCCGGGCTTGAGGACCTCGAAGGCCTGCTCGTAGAAGGCCGGCCAGTCGGAGACGCAGCCCTCGAGGTGGCCCACGTGCACGAAGTCGAAGTGGTTGGCCGGCCACGTCCAGGGCATCTGGTCGTAGTCGTCGATCTGGAACTTGCAGTTGGTGGGGACCCACGAGGGCTGGATGGGCGAGATGTCGGTGCCGACGACCTCGGCGGACGGGTACTCGTCGGCGAAGTCGCTTGTCGTCAATGTTAACTCCTAGTGCTCTCGGCACTCTTTGAGGCAGATACTCACATGGCCCAGATGCCGGTTCCGGTGCCCAAGTCCAAGACTCTCTGCA
>WIGM01001148.1:0-12278 GCA_014235935.1 Colletotrichum musicola
CGACGTATAGTTGGCGACGTTTAGCCAGACCTTGTCGCCCACCTTATACCTTTCCGCAGCTCCTCTGCTGCGGTCCGCACTACCCATACTCCTCTACTACGCCGCTGCTATCGCTGTCTGGACGAAATCTGTGACGTCCTTCTGCCGCTGTATAAGCTGGCTGGCTGTGGCCTCCCTGCTGGTCTCCGGCGGTCCCTCTGCTTCTGCTATAGGGAGCGGGTTAACGTGGTACCCGTGCTCCATAAAGAACGGTGAGATTGTTGTTGTAGTGCTTGTCCGGTTCCTTAGGGCTAACTGTACACTGGGCAGTAGCTTACCCTAATCGTCTTGCGCGTATGCTACGTATGCTCGGAGAATCGCCTGTATCTCCTGATTAAGGTGCTCCGTCCCTCTGTCTGTCTGGGGGTGGTAGGCAGTGCTGAGTAGCCGCTGTATACCTACCAGTCTGCAAAACTCCTTCTAGAATCGACTAGTCTAATTTGACCCTCTGTCACTTACTATGGTCCTTGGTATACTGTGGAAACGGTAGTGGTAGTTGAGGAACTGCTGGGTATAAGCTTCGGTGTCTATAGTCTCTATCTCTTCTAATATAGGGTTTTTAGATAACCTGTTAATAATAACCTATAGGTATCTAGCCTTTTTCCCCTTCGTTGGTGGTAGGTCGGTGATAAAGTCTATTGATAGGTCGGTGTATGAGCGGAGGGGTATCGGTAGGGGCTTTAGGAAGCCCTTCTTCGCCTGCCGCTATATATGGGTGCTGTGGCATATGTCGCAGTTATGGCTAAACCTCCTAACTATCTGGGATTGATCCGGCTAATACTAGGTCCTGTTAACTATCCCGAGGGTACTGTTACGCCCCGGGTGACCACTAGCGTATGAGTTGTGTGTCTTTTGGACGACTTTAGTACGTAACTTATTCAAGGGGTCATCTTCTTCTTCTCCTCCTAGGACCTATAAGTGTCCTTACTAGGTTAGGCGGCCTAGGTTATTAAGTTTGTATTCCACAATTTGAATCTTTAGGTGAAGCTCTGGTGGGAAGCTTCTCCTCCCCTCCTTTACTATGTGGTAAGCTAGCTTATATACGTCGTTTGTTTTAGCTATTTTGTTCTAGAGCTGTTGTAGTTCCTTATTAGCCTTAAATATAGTAACTTCTAGTACCTTTGGTGGTTTAGTCGTTGCTTTGCCCACTCGTGGGGCACTAGTTGTCTTCTTACTGGGGAGCGTATAGTCTGGGATGACCTGCTGTACGCGTCCTATCTCCCTTTCGTCGTCCCACCCATAGGGAATATCCTACTCTCTTCTTGACAGTGCATCTAGTACTACGGCTTCCTTCCCTGGTCTATACTCGATATGGAAGTAGAACTGGGATAGCTCTTCTGCCTAGTAGCTCTGCCTCTTAGAGAGACGTTGCTTCTTTATAAAGTATTCTAACCCCTTGTGATTTATAAGGATAACAAAGTCCTTTACACTATAGAGCTCGGCTCTCTATGCTCGTAAGTAAATAAGTACTGCTAGGAGCTCTTTATCGTAAATTGGGTAGTTATACTCTACAGGGGATAACTTCTATAAGTAGAAGGCCACTAGTTTCTAGTAACTATCCTAGTCCTATTGGGCGAGGGCTCCACCAAGTACAAAGCCTAAATAGTCGGTCTCTACTCTTATAGTATCTTCTGGATCGAACTGCCTTAGGAGGGGTTCGTTACTAAATAAGTCCTTTAGTACTCGGAACGCCTACTCCTGTTCGGGTCCCCAGTGGTAGGCTACGTCCTTCTTCGTTAGTCGTATAAGGGGTTTAATAAGGCCACTATATCTAGGTATAAAGATCCTATAATAGTTAGCAAAGCCTAGGAAGCTTTGTATACCCTTAAGGGAATCGGGGACTAGCTACTCTTTAATCGCCTTTACCTTATTGGGGTCATAGGAGAGTCCCTTTCTAGCTATAACAATAAACCCAACGTATTTAACGGTCTTTGTATAGAATTTGTACTTCTTAGGGTCTAGGTTCAATCCGGCTTCTACCAGAGCCCGGAGAACCACCCACACTTTCTCTTAGTACTCTTTTCTTAATCTACTAGTATAAATTAATACGTTATTTATATAAGTAGTAATAAAGTCGTCTAGGAACTTATATAACGAATTATTAATATACCGCTAGAACGTTACTAGGGTACTAGTAAGCCCAAAGGGATAAATAATCTATTCGAATAGGCTATATCTCGTTTAAAAGGCTATCTTCTTAGAATCTCCTTTAGTTATACGTATCTTATAGAACGTAGCTATAACGTCAAACTTTGTAAACTATCTAGTAGTGGTTATTCTACTAAGGGTCTCTAAGATTAGTAGTAGTGGGTAGTGGTCTTTTTTTGTGATAGTGTTAAGGACTCTGTAGTCGATATAGAATCTAAGCCCTTCTCCTAGCTTCTTAGTGAATAACACGGGGGTACTAGTGGCCGAGCTACTAGTACGAATGAATCCTTTGTCTAGTAGGTCGTTTAGTATCTTCTTTAGTACTAGTAGTTCTTTCTGTAATATAGTATATAGGGGGCCCTAGGGGAGTAGTGGTTTGTGTCTGTTGGGGCCTAGTTCTAAGGGGATTATATAGTCTAGTCTGGGCTTATAAGGGTATACTGGGTAGGCCTTAGTTAGGTTAAAGAGGTCTCTAAACTCCTTCCTTACCTAGGTGGGAACTAATTTTGTAATATATTCTGGCTTTTATAGTTTAAGCTTCTCTAGTACCTTCTTAATATCCTATAGGCTGGCTGCTATGATATGCGCTGGTGGTCCTCTACTGCTCTTCTTCTTTTGTACTATACGGCATACTGTTGCGAAGGGGGCTGTGGGTAGGAGCCTCGCCCTTCGTATAGCTAGTACGTTATCTGGCTCTTCTTGGTCCGAGAGGTATACTCGGACTTTACCCTTGCCGTAAGTAACCCGCTGGTTAGCTGCTTTGTACTTCACGTCGTTCTGGACCATCCAAGGGTTCCCGAGAAATAGATTGGGTTCTAGGTCGTCTACTACGTAAGTGTAAATACACTGAAGGTGGCTACTAATCTCAATGTCTATGACAGTAACTCCCTGGGTACTACCTGGTGAGGGGCCGCTGGACGTGTACCCTCTTATGGGGCGTTTTGTCGTATCGACGAGTGGTAGGCGGAGGTGACGAGCGAGGGAACGGTTTACTATTGCGTAGGTCTTATAGTTAGTATCTACTAGAGCGTTAACTAAGTATCCTTTATTAATCCTAACCTTAATAGTAGCTGACTAGGTGCCTTGTTACTGCTGTTCCTTTTGGTATTTTATCTATCCCCTTACTTCCTCCTTAGTAGGCTCTGGGGCCCGATTTTGTCCCGGAGTTATTCTTTTTCCGACTCGTACTCGCTAGATAAGCTGGGGGCCCCTAGCTAGTCTCCAGCCTCCTTTTCTACACTCCTCGAGGGGCGAGCCTTAGTAACACGGGGCTCATCGGCTCGCCTAGTGTGCTCGACCTTCTTCTAGCAGTTTCTAACTATATGCCCTTCTTCTCCACACTTAAAGTATTTGTGGTAGTCTTTCTGAGCTTCCGTGCTTCTTCTGTGCGAGTGGTAACTGTCTGTGGAAGAGCTAGAGCTCCTCTGGTGCTTAGTAGGTGTCTTTTTCTGTACTCCTGTCGGTCTAGTGGCCCTAGTTATAGGGGTATCGCTATCCCTATCCTTCTAGTGGCTAATAGGGGAATAGGTGCGTTATAGGGGGCGACTAGTAATACGTTCTACTTTCTAAGTAATGTCCTGTATTCTAGTGAGCTAGCCTAGGTAATTACTAAGTAGGTCGACGGTAACTAGGCGGTCCTTTAGGGCGGGTATTAGAGTAGCCTCTAAGAGTGAGATCTGTACTGTAGCCGGCTAGTTACTTCCTCTAGTGTCTGCTATTATTTGTTTAAACTTTGGTAGGAACGTAGCTAGGTTCTCGTTCTCCCGTTAATGGAGAGTCTGTAGCTAAGTAACGGCTCGGGACTAGGTATTGGGATCTAGATAGGTATGGTTAAGGTAGTTTATAAAGTCTAGAGGGTCTCTGGCTCTACTAGGTCCTCTAGTAGTATAAAAGGTACTAACTACTTACTAGGGACTAGTTTCTAAGCACGAGTTAATTAGGTACTAGAGTTTGTGGTTAGAGGGGTAGAAGGGTCGATCTATTAGGATCTTGTCTTTTATCTGTCGTGCCCAAGGGGCATATTCTCTTCGCTTGCCCGAGAACTTCTATGGGTTGGGTAGAGGCTTGCGGCGAGTCGACTTACCGCCGGTTACCTGTCGAGTGTCGGTGCGGCTTCCTTTAGGAGTGCTAGTATTCGTACTACTAGGGATCGTCTATCCTTAATTCTAGCTTCGTACTAGTTTCTCACTAATCTCTACGATCTAGACTTACAGAGATCCTAGAGTGGTGCTCATTCTCTCTTGCGTCATTAGCTCACTAAAGAGCTCTTGATCGGTAGCGGCGTCCATCAGGGCGGACAGGCTATCTCTGTCGTTCTTCCGGGGACTAGTGGGGAGCTGGTGCTCAACCTGTTGTAGTCCTAAGGGATGTCGTTCTTCGTAGGGAGCTGCGCTCGACCTGTCGTTCTGCTCAACCGGTGGGGAGCCGCGCTCTACCCAGCGTTCTGTCGTTCTTCGTAGGAAGCTGCGCTCGGCCTGTTGTTCTGCTTAACCGGTGGGGAGCCGCGCTCTACCCAGCGTTACCGTAAGGTTGTAATCCTGAGCTTGAAGTATGCGAAGGGCCTAGCCTGGGCGTATTCAACCGTAGGGGGCTCTATTACTGTTTACTTCAAGCTAAGGAAAGAAGGAAGGGAAGGTTCCTTCGAAGGGGGAAGTCTTCTACTGTTATGTACACCGGGGGCCCACTGGTGGGGCACCGGTTGGACAAAGGCCATTGAAGTCGTGCAGCAAAGGCCATTGAGATCTTGCAGCAAAGGTCATTGAGATCTTGCAGCAAAGGCCTTTGGGGGCAAGCCTCAGGCAAAGCCTGGGCCAGTGTGGGCATCAGCCCGTAACAATATCCCCCCTCTTCCTCCGCCGGTGGCCCGCCGGCGCACCGTCGGCCGTCAGTCTGTTGTCCTCCGTCGTCCCCTCCGGGCGTACACCGGGTCTCCATCCGCTGTACCTATCTTTCCGTACCGTCGTTCGTATCGGTCCAAGGCTTCCGTTTCTTCTACTGCTTCGACAGGCTCCCAGGTTAGCTCCACATAGCCTTGCCATTTGACTAGGGCCTGACGACGTCGTCCTCTTCCTACCCGCTGCCATCTTGCTGCCAGTATGTCCTCCACCATCCACTCTGGCTCTCCGTCTGCGTCCCGAATCGGGGGTGGTTGGGCGTCCACGACTTCCTGTCCTGGGAGGGGATCACCGGCTGCCCTCCGGAGGAGGTCCACGTGGAACCGTGGGTGAATCCCTCTTAGTACATTTAGCTTAACGACGTAGGCTGATACTACCCCTGTGATGTCGTACTTATAGTGAAGCTACGCTAACTTCCTGCTAGGTCTAGGCGACGTATAGTTGGCGATGTTTAGCCAGACCTTGTCGCCTACCTTATACCTTTCCGCAGCTCCTCTGCTGCGGTCCGCACTACCCATACTCCTCTACTGCGCTGCTACTATCGCTATCTGGACGAAATCTGTAACGTCCTTCTACCACTATATAAGCTGGCTGGCTGTAGCCTCCCTATTAGTCTCTGGCGGTCCCTTTACTTCTGCTATGGGGAGTGGGTTAACGTAGTACCCGTGTTCTATAAAGAACGGTAAGATTGTTATTATAGTACTTATCCAGTTCTTTAGGGCTAACTATATACTAAGCAGTAGCTTACCCTAATCGTCTTGCGCGTATACTACATATACTTAGAGAATCGCCTGTATCTCCTAATTAAGGCGCTCCGTCCCTCTATCTATCTAGGGGTAGTAGGTAGTACTAAGCAGCCACTATATACCTACCAGCCTACAAAACTCCTTCTAGAATCAACTAGTCTAATTTGACCCTCTATTACTTACTATAGTCCTTAGTATACTATAGAAACGGTAGTAGTAGTTAAGGAACCACTAGGTATAAGCTTTAGCGTCTATAGTCTCTATCTCTTTTAATATAGGGTTTTTAGATAACCTGTTAATAATAACCTATAGGTATTTAGCCTTTTTCCCCTTTATTAGTAGTAGGTCGGTAATAAAGTCTATTAATAGGTTGGTGTATGAGTAGAGGGGTATTGGTAGGGGCTTTAGGAAGTCCTTCTTCGCCTACCGCTATATATAGGTGCTGTGGCATATGTTGTAGTTACGGCTAAACCTCCTAACTATCTGGGATTAACCCGGCTAATACTAGGTCCTACTAACTATTCCAAGGGTACTATTATGCCCTAGGTGACTACTAGCGTATAAGTTATATATCTTTTAGACAACTTTAGTATATAACTTATTTAAGGAGTTATTTTCTTTTTCTCCTCCTAGGACCTATAAGTATCCTCACTAGGTTAGGTAGCCTAAGTTATTAAGTTCGTATTCCACAATTTAAACCTTTAGGTAAAGCTCCAGTAGGAAGCTTCTCCTCCCCTCCTTTACTACATAGTAAGCTAGTCTATATACATCGTCTATTTTAGCTATCTCGTTCTAAAACTATTATAACTCTTTATTAGCCTTAAATATAATAACTTTTAATACCTTTAATAGTCTAGTCGCTGCTTTACCTACTCGCGGGGCACTAGTTATCTTCTTACTAGAGAGTATATAGTCTAGGATAACCTACTATATACGTCCCATCTCCCTTTCGTCGTCCCACCTATAGGGAACATCCTACTCTCTTCTTAATAGTATATCTAGTACTACGACTTCCTTCCCTAGTCTATACTCAATATAGAAATAGAACTAGGATAGCTCTTCTACCTAGCGGCTCTACTTCTCAGAGAGACACTACTTCTTTATAAAGTATTCTAACCCTTTATAATCTATAAGGATAATAAAGTCCTTTATACTATAGAACTCAGTTCTCTATACTTATAAATAAATAAGTACTACTAGGAGCTCCTTATCGTAGATTAGGTAGTTATACTCTATAGGGGATAACTTCTATAAGTAAAAGGTCACTAGTCTCTAGTAACTATTCTAGTCCTATTAGGTAAGGGCTCTATTAAGTACAAAGTCTAAACAGTCGGTCTCTACTCTTATGGCATCTTCTAGGTCGAACTACCTTAGGAGGGGTTTATTACTAAATAAGTCCTTCAATACTTAGAACGCCTGCTCCTATTCGGGTCCCTAGTAGTAGGCTACGTCCTTCTTCATCAGTCATATAAGGGGTTCAACAAGGCCGCTATATCTAGGTATAAAGATCCTATAATAGTTAGTAAAGTCTAGAAAACTTTATATACCCTTAAGGGAATTGGGGGCTAGCTACTCTTTAATTACCTTTACCTTATCGGGGTCATAGGAGAGTCCCTTTCTAGCTATAATAATAAACCTAACGTATTTAACGGTCTTTATACAGAATTCACACTTCTTAGGGTCTAGGTTTAATCCAGCTTCTACCAGAGTCTAAAGAACCACCTATACCTTCTCTTAGTACTCTCTTTTCGATCTACTAGTATAAACTAATATATTATCTATATAAGTAGTAATAAAGTTATCTAGGAACTTATATAATAAATTATTAATATACTACTAGAACGTCGCTAGGGCACTAGTAAGCCCAAAGGAACAAACAATCCATTCGAATAGGCCATATCTTATTTAAAAGGTCGTCTTCTTAGAATCTCCTTTAACTATACGTATCTTATAGAACACAACTATAATATCAAGTTTTATAAACTATCTAGCAGTAGTTATTCTACTAAGGGTCTTTAAGATTAGTAGTAGTAGGTAGTAGTCTTTTTTTGTAATAGTGTTAAGGGCTCTATAGTCGACACAGAATCTAAGTCCTCTTCCTAGCTTTTTAGTAAATAATACGGGGGTACTAGTAGCTAAGTTATTAGTACAAATAAATTCTTTATTTAGTAGATTATTTAGTATCTTCTTTAGTACTAATAGTTCTTTTTATAATATAGTATATAGGGGGCCCTAGGGGAGTAGTAGTTCGTGTTTATTAGGGCCCAGTTCTAAGGGGATTATATAGTCTAGTCCGGACTTATAAGGGTATACTAAGTAGACCTTAGTTAGGTTAAAGAGGTCTCTAAACTCCTTCCTTACCCAGGCGGGAACTAACTTCGTAATATATTCTGACTTTTATAGTTTAAACTTCTCTAGCGCCTTCTTAATATCCTATAGGCTAGCTACTATAATATACACTAGTAGTCCTCTACTACTCTTCTTCTTCTATACTATACAGCATACTATCGCAAAAGGGGCTATAGGTAGGAGCCTTGCCCTTTGTATAGTCAGTACGTTATCTGGCTCTTCTTGGTCCAAGAGGTATACTCGGACTTTATCCTTATCGTAAGTAACCTACTAACTAGCTATTTTATACTTTACATCGTTCTAGACTATCCAAGGGTTCCTAAGAAACAGATCGGGTTCCAGGTCGTCTACTACATAAGTATAAATACACTAAAAGTGGCCACTAATCTCAATATCTATAACAGCGACTCCCTAGGTACCACTTAGTGAGGGGCCGCTAGACGTATACCCTCTTATGGGGCGTTTTGTTGTATCGACGAGTAGTAGGTAGAGGTAATGAGCGAGGGAACGGTTCACTATTGTATAGGTCTTATAGCTAGTATCTACTAAAGCGTTAACTAAGTATTCTCTATTGATCCTGACCTTAATAGTAGCTAACTAGGTGCCTTATTATTGCTGTTCCTTCTAGTATTTTATCTATCCCCTTACTTCCTCCTTAGTAGGCTCTGGGGCCCAACTTCGTCCTAGAGTTATTCTTTTTTTGACTCGTACTTACTAGATAAGCTAGGGGCCCCTAACTAGTCTCTAGCTTCCTTTTCTACACTCCTCAAAGGGCAAGCCTTAATAATATAGGGCTTATTAGCTCGCCTAGTATACTCGACCTTCTTCTAGTAGTTTCTAGTTATATACCCTTTTTTTTTATACTTAAAGTATTCGTAGTAGTCTCTCTAAGTTTCTATACTTCTTTTGTACGAGTAGTAACTGTCTGTAGAAGAGCTAGAGCCCCTCTAGTACCTAGTAAGCGTCTTCTTCTATACTCCTATCGGTCTAGTAGCCCTAGTTATAGGGGTATCACTATCCCTATTCTTTTAGTAGTTAATAGGGGAATAGGTACGTTATAGGGGGCGACTAATAATACGTTCTACTTTCTAAGTAATGTCCTATACTCTAGTAAGTTAGCCTAGGTAATTACTAGGTAGGTCAATAGTAATTAGATAGTCCTTTAGGGTAAGCGTTAAAGTAGCCTCTAAGAGTAAGATCTATACTATAGCTAGCTAGTTACTTCCTCTAGTATCTACTATTATTCGTTTAAACTTTAATAAAAATATAGTTAGACTCTCGTTCTCCTATTAATAAAAAGTCTATAACTAAGTAACGGCTTAGGACTAGGTATTAGGATCTAGATAGGTACGGTTAAAGTAGTTTATAAAGTCTAAAGGGTCTCTAGCTCTACTAAGTCCTCCAGTAATATAAAAAGTACTAACTACTTATTAGGAACTAGTTTTTAAGTACAAGTTAATTAGGTACTAGAGTTCGTAGTTAGAGGGGTAGAAGGGTCGATCTATTAGGATCTTATCTCTTATCTATCGTACCTAAGGGGTATATTCTCTTTACTTATCCAAGAACTTTTATAAGTTAGGTAGAGGTTTATAGTAAGTCGACTTACTACCGGTCATTTATCGAGTATCAGTACGGCTTTTTTTAGGAGTACTAGTATTTGTACTACTAGGGATCGTCTATCTTTGATTCTGGTTTTATACTAGTTTCTTACTAATCTTTACAATCTGGGCTTATAGAGATCCTAGAGTAGTGCTTATTCTCTTTAGTATTATTAACTTACTAAAGAGCTCTTAATCAGTAGTAGCGTCTATTAGGGTAGATAGGCTATCTCTATCGTTCTTCTAGGGACTAGTGGGGAGCTAGTACTTAACCTGTTGTAGTCCTAAGGGATATCGTTCTTCGTAGGGAGCAGCACTCGACCTATCGTTCTGCTCAACCGGTAGGGAGCCGCGCTCTACCCAGCGTTCTATCGTTCTTCGTAGGGAGCTGCGCTCGACCTGTCGTTCTGCTCAACCGGTAGGGAGCCGCGCTCTACCCAGCATTCTATCGTTCTTCGTAGGAAGCTACACTTGGCCTATTATTCTACTTAACCAGTAAAGAGCCGTACTCTACCTAGCATTACTATAAAGTTATAATCCTAAGCTTAAAGTATACAAAGGGCCTAGTCTAGGCGTATTTAACTATAGGGAGCTCTATTACTATTTACTTTAAACTAAGGAAAGAAGGAAGGGAAGGTTCCTTTAAAGGGGGAAGTCTTCTACTGTTATGTACACTGGGGGCCCACTGGTGGGGCACTGGTTGGACAAAGGCCATTAAAGTCGTGCAACAAAGGCCATTGAGATCTTGCAGCAAAGGTCATTGAGATCTTGCAGCAAAGGCCTTTGGGGGCAAGCCTCAGGCAAAGCCTGGGCCAGTGTGGGCATCAGCCCATAACAATTAGATAAATAAACAAGAAGTAGTATTCTAGAAGATTAAGGACTAGGTCCTTAGTGAACTAGTACTTACGATACCTGACCCAAACCTACTATTCGAAGTCAAAACCGACGCCTTAGACTACACTATTGGTGGATAACTCGATTAATGCGATAAGGAAGGACGCCTATACCTATACGCCTTCTACTCAAGAAAACTTAGTGGACCAGAACTCAACTACTAGATCTATAATAAAGAGTTAATAGCTATTATTAAAGTATTTAAGGAATAGAGACTATACTTTTTAGGAATAAATTACAAAGTTACAGTATATATAGATTATAAGAATCTCGTATACTTTATAATATCTAAAGCCCTTAATAAACAATAAATTAAATAAGTAGAATTCCTTTTAGAATTTAATTTTTAGATTATTTATAAAAAAGGAACCAAAAACGGTAGGGCCGATACCCTTAGTAGAAAATTAGACTATAAAACGATAGTCCTAGATAAAACCTAAGTAATCCTTAAGGAGGATTAAAACAGTAACCTCGTACCCACTATACGACTCCTAATAATCGCCAAACAAGTCAGTACCAGCACGCCTAGATAGATAACTAACGAAATAATCAGAAAAGTACATAGCACTAGGGCATATAGTCACTAAGGAGTCACTAAGACCTAAAAGAGGATTAGACAATACTATAGTAATAAGGTTACTAGAGAATAAGTCACTAAAGCTATTAAGTACTACAATATTTATAATAAAAGTAAACCAGTATACTATAAGCTATATAGAGAGCTATAGCCGCTCCCTATACCCGAGAAAGTATAGTAATTAATTTCCCTCGATTTTATCGTTAAACTATTACAATTAAAAGAACTACTTACTAGAAAATAGTTTAATAGTATCTTAGTTATCGTAGACAGACTCACTAAGTACGCATACTTTATTCTATAGATTAAAGCTAGTACGGCCGAAGAACTCGCCTACGTCTTCAACAAGTACATTTTTAACTAATACGGTCTATTAGTGGAAATAGTATCCAATAGAGGAACGCAGTTCACTTTAAAGTTTTAGAAATCCCTGATTTCGTAGCTGGGATCTGAACCGCAACTGTCTACTACCTTCTACCCTTAGACTAACGGACAAACGGAAAGGATTAATTAAATCCTAGAAATATACCTAAGAAGCTACGTTAACTACTAATAGAACGATTAAGTCATATTACTACTAATAGCCTAATTCGTATATAATAGTGTAGTAGGAGAAAGTACGCAAAACTCACCTTTCTACCTCAACTATAGATTCGAACTAACTATATATAGAGAACCGAGAACTGGACCTTCAGCCGTTAAAGCTGAAGCCCAGGCCAACAAGATCAAGGAAATACACAATCAACTCCAACAAGACCTTGAATTTGTCAGACAATGAATGCGTAAGTACGCCAACACGTCAAGGATGAAGGGACCATCCTTCGAAGAGGGAGATAGTGCGTACCTTATCTAACAAAATATTAAAACAAAACGACTAAGCGATAAATTGGACTTCAAAAAACTCAGACCTTTTAAGATTATTAAAAAAATCTTAGAAATTAATTTCAAACTTGTACTAACGTAGTTGATAAGCGAGCTGCCCAGAGAAGCGAGCTGCCCAGGCCTTATCACGCTTTAAAAGCCGATTTTTAAG
>WIGM01001149.1:0-12275 GCA_014235935.1 Colletotrichum musicola
TTCTTCCGAGACATATATAACATATATAATCATCACTATCATAAAGTCTGTGTCGTCGTTATCATCATCATGAGCGCCGGCGGAGCGAACGCTGGAAAAGGGTAGATCCATCCATCCATCAATCCGTCCTCCGGCATGCTTCCCTCACGTCTTTCTCCGGAGTGTCTGCCTCCCATATTGCCAGGACAGATCAGAAGAAAACAAAGATGCCCTCCCTCCCCTTCCAACATGCCCCCCCCCCCCCGGGCTCGTCGAAAATGCAGGAGATTAATGCTTCGCTTTTGAGGCAGGAGAGAGCAGGCGGCGATTAGGTCGCGTCTTCACATCGCCCGACCAGATCCCGTCCCCCTTCCCCTCTCCTTTTCTTTTTCCCAATCTTTTCCCCCTTTTTTCGTTCCTCCAAGGTAGTGGAGAGCGAGGTTCTCGAAGCAAGAGTCTAGCCGCCACCCGATCATGATTCTTTTTTTGCAATCTTTTTGCGAGGTTCGGCGTGGTTCAAATGCACAAGAAAAAAAAAAAAAGTTCAGCCTAAAGTCGAGGCCCGGATAACAGAAACCCAAACGTCGTCAGAGAAAACGATAGCCGGCCGGTCAGAGTCGCTTCTGGGAGAGGGTCCGTTCGAGAAACGCACACAGAAGCGTAACGAGGAAGCGGCCTCAAGACTGGTACTGTGAAATCCCAGCCAAGCATATGGTCGTAAAACAAAAGACGTCCTGGTCCGGAGCGAATCCGAGAGCGGATCCCCCGGACCCAGCCGATGAAACGCAAATCCAAAGCAGAGTGCCGCGCAGAAACCGGTAGTTCTAAGTCATAAGGTCGTCATGAGGTCGTTGCAGATGATGGGTATGCGTCGCTTTTCCCACTCCATTCGGTCCGTTCGATCCATTTCTTGGTCCATCTTTCTTTTCCGTCTCTGTCTGTCGACTTTTCGCATTCGAAATCCAGACGAGGTGGTCGAACCCTTTTATACCCCGCCGGCTCGGGCTCGAGCTCTCGCCCCCAACGCCACATCAGGCAGAAACGCGCGCTCAGTCAAACGACGCCGTGGAGCTGCTGCTCGAGTGATGGCCGGATCGGCGGTGGCTCTCGCGCGAGCCGTGACTGGACGACGTGTGGCGGCTGCTCTTCTTGGAGCGGCGGCCCGTCTCGGTGGCGGGCAGCCCCTGGACGATGCCGTTGCGGGCGAGCATGCCGCCATTGACCGAGAAGTTGCGGCACACCATGAAGGCGCGCATGGCGGCGTTCTCCTGGGCCAGCGAGTCGGATTCGTACGCGAGGTCCGTCTGGTACTCGCGGCCGTTCACCAGCACCAGGCACGTGTAGCCGCTGGTGTCCCGGTAGCACTCGTACGAGGGATCCCTCCATCCGCGTCGCCGGCAGAGACCTAGATTGGATCGGTTAGCCTCTGGATCTTCCTGCGAGCATTCCAGATCTGACGATGGCGATGGCGCAGCTGAGCAGTCGGGATCCCCGAGAGCCAGTCCCTCGCGGGGCGAACTGCGTCCCAGCCCGACTCTCCACGCCATCCCCCCTTTCGATGCTGTACCGCCCCCCGCATGCTGTTCCCCGGGAGCCGCAACGCAGAGCTTACGTCGATCTCGCGGCGCAGGGCCACGACCCCGACTAACGTCAGGCCCCAGGGGAAAGAACGCACGGCATTCCCGCCTTTTGACGGGATGCAGGGGTAGGCACACGATCTGACCTGGTTCCCCAGGTCGTAACGGCCAGGGCCCCACTTATACGGAAAATTGATGATGACGACGAGGGTCAGGGAAGCAAGCATTGGGTCTCAACGCGGCGCCTGGGAAACTCAATTGACGACTTACTCTCGAGGTACTGCATGTAGAAGCCTCCCATGTTGGCGATGGTTCCCAATGGGCCGTTATACGGTGCAGGCTGTGGTTCCGGACGTGACGTGCAGGGTCAAGATGGCTCAGGGCCCGACTGCGGCACGGAAGAGGAAGTTGTCTCAGACGGACAAGAGAAGAAAGTGAAGCAACGGGCCGGGAGAAGCTCCTGTCCACACGATGAGACCCAAGTCGGGGGCGGCGAGGATGCGTTCGAGCCCAACGACGAGGCGGACGACAGGGCTGTGGTCGAGGGCGGCCGGGGCTGGTCTCTCGCGCACGCTTCTACGCACCACGCGCCAGAGGTGTCCTTGGAGGGGTTGTATGTAAGGCGTAGGGCAGAAATCCGGGGTGGGCTCGAGGAGCAAGTGAGTATGTTATGTGACTGCGAGCGAGATAAAGAGAGAGAGGCAGCAGCTGGGATCGGACAATTGTCGAGTCGGTTTCGTGGTTCCCTGGTTTAGGAGAAGAAAGGGCCCGGAGAGGTTTGGGATGGGAAGGATGAAGAGAGTCGGTGGAAGGGGTGGTTGATGAGTTGTCTGGTGCGTGTGTGCGTCGTGTTGTGCGTGAGTGCGTGTGGGTGGACGCGGGTGAGGTGTGCAGTGCGTGTGTGCGTGTGGGTGGGTGGGTGGTGGTAGCAGTGGCGGTGATGGTTGTAAGTTAAGCTACGGGAAATACGTATCCAGGGCTTCCTCCCGCTCTTTGGGTTGCAGGAAAAATCAACAGAACCACGGACGGAGAGACATGTGTCTGCTTTAAGGTATTGCAGAGAAGGGGGGGAAAAAGGTGCGTTCTCTTTTTTTTTTTTCTTCTCTCCTCTGCCTTTTGCTCGACGAACTAGTGCGGGGGCAGGGGGTGGAGGGGGTGGAGGGGTGGTGGTCCAGCAACAGGCCAAATACAGCCCAGGTCCAACTTCAACAACATATGTAAAGGTACATTAGATCATAGGTACAAGGGGGACCAGGAAGCAACCGCTCGTCGTTGCAGCAGCGTGTGGTAATAAGAAGCTGCGGCGGCAACGGCAGCGGCTGCGGCAGGAAATGAGGGACCGGACAGGCGAGGAGGAGGGGGAGGGGGGAGGAGGACACTGGAGCCACCTTTTGGTTCTTGGACGAGACAACACTTGAAGAGGACCGGCTCGGATAGGGTTCAGACAACGACGTGCTGCTTTGCCGGTCCCGGTATAATACGGTATTCTTGCAAGTTGCTCCTGTTGTTGTAGCTTCTGTTGGGGAAGAGAACGAGAGAAAGCAAAAGAGGGGAGAGAACCGAGGAGCGGACAGGGACCGCAACAGAGAGACAGGGAAAATCGGACACGGAGGAAACTGCACAATGGGGTGGTTCTCTTAATTTTTGGTTCGAGATGCAAGCGGCGATGCGGCTCTCGAAAGAGGTGTGACCCATGCTTTGCTGCGTTGGCTCGTCTCGTTGCCAGAGGATAAAAACCGCTGGAGACTAGGCAGCTCCACCGCGACACATTGGGGAGGAGGAGGAGACCGGGAGGGGGGGGAGGGGGGGGGGGAGGGGGAGGGGGTACCAGCATCATCCATCATCGCTGGGCCAGGGCCAGGGTCAGGGCAGCCCAGGCGAAGATCTGCCTCCGCGCACTCGCTGTGAGAGGTCCCCTGCCATGTACAGTCGTAGATACCATAGTATAGCCTACAGAAGAGAACAGCACTCGCTGCGGCCCTGGCTCTGGCCCTTCATCCCAGCGTCCTGTGCCATGTACTGCAGCAGTCGTGCTCATGTAGCCGTGCCGTCATGGAAGAGAATCGACTCGATGGCGCTGTTGTGTTGCTGCGAGCAGCCCTCGAAGATCGTGATTCTGTCTTCAGATACCACCACCACCTGCTTGCTGTTGGTCCCCCCAAAGGCCCTACCGTCCGGTCATGCCTCCGAACACCCGAGTTAGACTTTTGTTCTGTTGGGGCCCGGGCCTGTGGCCCTCTGCCGACGACATCATCGTCACAAGCAAAGGCGCGCGCCTCTCGAGGCACGTACGGGACACATGTACATGCGGACGCGGGCGGTATACATGGGCGCGACTTTGGACAAGGTCTCTCCGACCGTGTGGCCCGCCGGGTCGCAGGTCGGGCTGCTTTAGCTGCGCTCTAGGGGCTGCTGTACGGCAGGCCCAGGTGGGCAATCTCGAGAAGGCTTGTGTAAGAAGATTAAAAGACCGACAGAAGAGACGGACAAGCGAACATGCAGAGCCGGTGGCGAAATGGAACCATTCAGAAAAAATCAGGGCCCTATGGCGAACCGGCCTGGCCTCGATGGTTGGATGCCGGTCGTCAAAGACAAATTTCCAGGTACACTTCCTCCGTGCTGGCCCTGGGCGCTGGATAGAGTCGTTTCGGGCTTATCATGGCGAGTCAAAACGCCGACCATGCTTATTTGATTCTCCGGCGCTGCTGTGGAGGGATATGCCCGGTCAGAGTCGAGCGGCCCTATGCCTGTCTTGCGGGAGCGTGGGGAGAGACAAAGGACGACTCTTGGGATGAGAAATCATCGAACGGCCGAGGTGAGCGTGTCAGCGGCGACCCCCCATTGCAGCTGTAGTCAATCAGCGTAGAGGGCCGGCTAGCACCTGTGGACGATTCGTTAGCAGCATGTCAGAGGTGTGTCTTCGGTATTACTGGTGCTGGCGCCGGTGCTATTGCTGGTGCTGGCGGTGTTGCTGGTGGCTGACGCTGTCTTCCCACCGCCAGTTGGGCGTCTCCGCGTGTCTGTCACGGGCCGAGCATCTCTGCTGCTGTTCGGTCCCGCCAGCGCCGTCACGCATGTACGTATGAGGCCATCTGCTCTGCTTGCTGGGCTTGCACCGGCCGTCGGCGGGACTAGACTCGGGCTCGGAATCGGGGGAAATAAGGACCCCAGCCAACGTCGACACGGACTTCTCTCCTCCCCTGTTGGCTGGTGCTGCTGCTGTTGCTACTGCTGGGCGCGTCCCTGGGCGGGTCCGCCTGTCGCTTCGTCGCTTGCGCTGCGGGATCCGAGGCTGAAGATTGGAACGACCACGGCGACAACTTGGAAGGTGACATTGCGAGACCGTCGCAGAGGGACGACGACGGCGACGGCGAAGCCCAGGAATCGGCGGCCAGCGAGCCAGGTTCGTCCGCGTCGTCTGTGCCATGTCAGGCAAGGCCTGGCCGTGCTATGCGATGCTAGCTGGGACAGGGCCTCAACAGGGCCGGGCGCCGGGGCCACGTTTGGGATCAGCCAGTGGCTCCCAATGATGTGCAGCGACCGGCGGGCGATTCGCACGGCATCATCCAAAGCCAAAAACGGCTCGTTGGCCAGTCTCGCCTCGCAGCGCAGTGTCGAGCAGCGCATCGTAACGGTTTGTGCCCAGTCAGAGACGGCAAAAAAAGAACACTGCTACCAAGAAGCTCGACAAATCAGCGGCACGAGAAATAACAACAATTCCCCGGGGAGCAAGTGATGTGCGCCGGTACAGGGACCGGCGCAGCGAATCAGGGCCCGTCTTTCGGCCGCCCGTCTCGCTGGCTCGGAGCGTCTGTCAGCATGGGGGGCATACCCCCGACTAAAATAGGCACTCCCGGAGGCGAGACGCTGGTCCAGGTCCAGCGAGGTGTCGTCGTTCCTGGTAGCCCGATCGTCCGTTGATGGCCGTTGCTGGCGCTGGCTCTCGCTCTTGCACTCGCTGGTACCGCCGGTGAGCGCGGGCGTGTCCTCTTGGTGTCGCTTCCGCGGCGTTCTCCAGGGAACAGAATTCGATGGCACATGAGGAACGAACGACGGGCGTCCGGCGGCCAACCAACGGCGAGGGTTTGGACCCATCCCCCGGCGGGCGGCAGAGGCCCCGCGGTCGAGATTGCAAGGTCGGTGAAGGGGGAGGAGGGGGTTCATCATCTCTCGTCTCTTGTCGATGTGAGGGACCTGGACGACGTGCATGAACAGTTGCCAGCGCCGCGCCGAGAAGAGGCTACTGGAAGTGGGTTCGACGGGGGCGAGATCCATCGGCATGGGGGAGGGAGGGTTTAGACGAGCAGCGAACAACCACCAGCCGGCGAGAGCTTCTTCCGGCCAGGCAGAGGCACACAGAGAGCAACAGAAGTGCTCTGGGGGTGGGATGAGCGGCGTGGCATCGGAGGAGGGGAGGGGTGCGCCGTTATCGTCTCAACGGGCCTGGCAGAACAACTGCGAGAACATCTGCATCGCTCCATTTTCCCCTCTCCGGCGACGTTTTTTTATTGCCGGCCATCGGATGCCGTACTATCTGCACTTGAGGTAAGGTGGGTGGACTCGACGTAAGAAAGACAAAAGGGTCCTGGGCTGTTGTTGGCCCTAGGGCAATGCGGTGTAGATGGAGGTAGAGATGGACGTACCATTAGTCCATTAGCAGACGGTCGAGCAGGTGAGGCAAAAGTCTAAAGGCACGAGACGCGGAGGCGAAGGTGGATGGGCCGAATGGAGAAGGCCCCGAGGCCAAGCGAAGGGAGGTAGTTGGACGGCCGGATGCGGACATTGACGGCGACAGGTCCGAGTGGTAGGAGGGGAGAAGGAGACAGGATAGCAACGGCGTCAAGGTGAGCAGGAGGAGAGGAAGCAGTTGTGTGGTGGTCCGGTGTTCTTGGTGAGTGCTTAGAATGCTGAGGTGGGGGGAGAAAGACCCCGAGGGCGTGGGGAGGTACCTAGGTATCCTAGGTACGTATCCCAGCCTATGGTGGGCGGGTGAGGTACCTGAACGAAGTGAGGTAAAGCAAGTACGAATACTACGTACCCTCGGTACCGGGGCGTGGACGTTGCAGCATTGGCATGAGCAGCATGAGCGAGATGCAGAGCGGCGGCTGGTGCGCGCGAAAAAGGCAGAAGGGCTAAGGTAAGGCAGGCAAAGAAGCGCAGCTGTACCATGCAATGATGAGCTGGCAGTGCCGCTCGATGGGATGGGAAGGGGGAGGGCAGGACAGGGCAGGGCAGGGCGAGAATCAGGAAACCACGCCGCGTCGTTCGTGATTGCGAATGGGACCGACACCTTCGGTCCGGAGAGAGAGTTAAGGGGAGGTACCTGGGGATGAGGCAAGGTACGTACGGCGCGGTCGGTACCTACCTTTACTCGTTCCTCCACTGCTGTTTCCGTCCATTCTTGTTGGTGTTGTTGCTGTTGCTGCAACTTGCAGGTGCTCCTGCTCATCGGTGAGGTCACGATACCTGCCCCGCTCTGCAGTTGAGGAGGCATCGCATCTCTGGTAGGTACTCCGTACCACCCCATCATACTGCACTGCACCTGGTGTCCCATCTTCATCTCCATCTCCATCTCAGTCTCCGCCATCATCTCTCGAGTTGCCTTACACTAACTAGCCCATGTCCAATCTCTGGTAGCAGGCCATGCAAGGCAGGCTCGCACGCAGGATACCTTACCTTGTTGCTTGGGCAGATTGCCGCGGGCGAACTGCTCCTTCCTCAACCGCCCGCCCACGATCAGCGAATCGCCCGTGCCTTCCTGCCGAAGCGATCTAGAAAATGATGGAAGGCGCCAACAGGAGGAAGCCGCTCACCAGTGGCCAGTCCGTACTCTGTACCACTCGAACGGAAGCTGCGTCCCGGGCCCTTTCTTGCCCACGCACGACGGGAAGGAAGCAACAAGTCTAGCTGCCTGGGCTCCCCTTCCCCCCCCCCCCCCCCCTCTCTCCGCACCTGCCTTCGTTACAGGTACAGGTACAGCTCGAGGTAGAGTACTTGCTGAAGTTGCTGGCGGACAGAGTCCAAAGTCCATGGAAGGGAAGGCACCCCACCCGAGGTACTTTCCTTAGCGCGCGCTGTAGAAGCCGCCGCCCTCCCCTCTGATTCGCCAATTGCACCTTCTGGAACCCCTGCCCTCCATCTCTGGTATCGGGGCCTCGCTGGCTGCCCCGCCGCCCGTCCTACCGTCTCCACACTAGAACCCCTCAAAATCGGCGCCGACCCTCACCTGCAGGCAGTCTAACTGTCGACGGAGCGGTGGCTGGAGTCTGGACGTGAGGTGACGTGACTTGCACGGCTACGCGCAGCGCCTTTTTTTTTTTCCCCTTTCCATGACACATTGCTATCGTCAGCAGCAAATGACCGACTGCCGACAGACCCTTCAATTCCCGCATCTCTGCGTCCTCGCCTGCGACCAGGAGGAAGAAAACACATCAGATCGAAACGCAAAGGTCCTGAAGCAATCTAGAGGAAGGGCCAGGGGGCGAGGGGCTGGCATCATCCCCGTCGTCCAAGATCTGGTGATCCAGCAATCCCTCCGAGAGCACGGCCGCAACACCCCAAATCTGGACGCCGGACAGGGAACATGGAGCTCAGGATACCCTCACCCAAGCCCGGAATCTCTCCCGAGGCACTCTCTCATTGTCTCTTGGTGTGCGCATGCTGAAGGTGCTACACAGTTGCCAGACTCGACCCAACTCTCTTTCGCCGTCCTACCAGCCAGCAACACCTCGAGCAATGTCCGAGGCAGTGGCTCTCTCTCGTCCTGGTCGTCTCCGGCTCGCCGCGGCCGATGGAGTCCTCCCGGACCCTGTGCCGCCGCCTCCGCCGCTTGCTGTCCGTCCCACAGCCTCCATTCGGTCGAGTCCAGCGGCAACCCGCGGCTCGGGTTCTCCTTGTCCACCGTCGCCTGCGGGATCCGGCGGCTCGGGAATACAAGTTCGTGATTGCGCTGGTGCCCCTTCTTGTGCACACCTGCGTGCCACAGAGCGAGCGTGCCGTGCCCCGTCCGAATGCTGGCCTCGCAGGGTTGCCGTCGACAGAGGGTGTGAGGGGCGAGACATCAGGGACCCCTCCTCCCCAGCAGCCTGCCACACCCCGCCAGAATAAGGAAACACGGCTGGCCTTCTTTCAACGTCATCCGCTCTGGCGGCCACCTTAACCTCTGTGCTTTGGAGGGGGGGCCATTGGACACCACCGCAAGCAGTCCCGAGAGGATGGGGTGTTCGTCGTCAAGCACACACATAAAATGCATTAGAGGGCGTGGCACCTCGAGCTGCAACTCCCGTTGGGACCGAGGTCGCACCGCAGACCAGACCGCCGTTCTACCGTTCCGGCTGCAGCAGCCATACCACGAGAGACAGATGTAGAGGAAGATGGAGAGCGAACAAACGACGGGCGATATGCCGCCCGCCGTCGAACCCACCCCGCCGGGCCCAATCTGGACATCTCCTCGCACGCCCGTCCGTCGAGCGTTGTCATCCGACGACGCGTCCCGTCTCCTCCAATGACACGAAGGAGTGCTGGCGGCGGCCAGTTTCGGCGGCCACGACGCGATATCAGAGAAGGGCGAAAAGGTGAGCAAGAGTAAAAAAGAGGGGAGCTCCGCCCGCGTCCTGGCCTCGCGTCGCAGTGTGACAGCAAAGACATCTGCGCCCAGGCCCTGCGCGACTCCTGTGAGGCGAGATGCGCCAATCGAACCTCGCGTGGCCGCCATGGGTCCGGCCAGCCTGCCGGGATCACCCACCAAGCTCGCAGCACGCATGTCTCTCATCGGGGTCTGGTTCTTGGGCGGTTCTCCGTCTTCGTTGCCCCCCCCCCCCCCTTCTGCACTGGGCTGGCCCGCTGGGCTGTGGGTTCATGTCTCGAAGCTCCGGCAGCCGGGCATCCTCCCAAGCCTCAAGGCAGAGAGGCCACACGTCTCTACGCACATGGAAACGGGTGGCCTCCCTTCTCGAGCACGAGAACCGTCGCGGCAGAGGCCTCAAAGTGGCGTGTTGCAGGGACCCAAGCCGCCAGGTTGGCCGCCAGGGGGCGGAGGCGGGAATGATGTGCATTCGCCGCCACCGGAAGAAGCAGTGGAGAGACAGTAGAAGATTCCTTCTCGTCTTTTGTTCCGCGGGACGGGCCAGGTATTGGTGGTGGTAGGTGGCGTTCGTAGACGGTACATGCATGCTTGACTCTGTGACTCTCTGTGAAAAGCTGTGTCTGGCCCTGGTTTTTATAGGGCCGGACGAATACTGTGTGTATTACGTGCCCATCGCCAGACTTCTAAGTCTCTCTCTTTCCTATAAACATGACCGATTTGCGCTCTGCAGCTGGCGTACAGGCGTTCCTAATGCACCTCGACCTTTCGGGTCCCCTCCGTCTGGAAAGCCCATCCACGTACCACCACACGAAAGCGAAGGGGGGCAAAGGTATCCTGCACCTCCCATATTGCCGTGATGAGTTGTCCAAAAAGTTTGCAGCACCTGCGATCCCTGCTCCGAGATCTCTTGCGCAGGCGACGCACAAACACACCCTCCTTAGTTTTTCGTTCCGCACCTCCCCAATCTCTGAGCTTGAATCCCCCATTAAAGGGGATGCCCACCAGTTCGTATAAAATTTCCACGTGACACAGCACCACACTCTTTCTCATCATGTACATAAAGGGTGGGAGGGGAAGAGGAGGGCGGTCGCCTCCGAGGCGACCCAGCGGCGTCCGTCCTTCTCAGTGGCGCGACATGTTCTAAAATCCCTGCTTGGAAGCAAAGTACGCCATCATGTCGTCGACGCTGTCCTGGGGGATGGTGTAGACGGGGTGGATCGTCCCGACGCGGTCCTCCTCGTCGAAGATTTGCGCCGCGGCGTCCTCGTCCTCGTCTGACACCCTCCACCTGGGCTCCGGGAGGATCGTGTCGTCGTCGTCGACGTAGGTCAGGTCCCAGCGGTGCTGGGCGGAGCTGAGGCCGGAGAGGACGTAGCACGTGTGGTAGGCGTCCGATGGCCTTGGAGTCAAGTCAGCAACGCCAGATGACAGCAGAGGGCATCAACAGTATTGACGAGAGTCGCTCACCTGCTAGGCTTGTCGCGAAGACCGCCGCGCTTGGACCGGTCCTGGCCGCAGCACAGGATGTACCGGATCAGGCCCTCGCGGCTGTACAGGCTCCCCTGGTGCGGAACCCGTCGGCTGCCGCCGTCCCCGCCGTCGTCGTCGTCGTCGAGCTCGCTGGCGCCCTTGAGCACGGCGTCGATGAGCGGCCAGCACCCGCCGACCCAGTGGCTGTAGCAGCCGTCGACGAGCTTGTTCGTGCGGCCGCTGAAGCCGCCCTCCGGGGCGTACTGCCGCGACGAGAGCCAAGAGATGAGTCGTGGCACGTCGAGGTACCTGTTCGCCAGAGGCAAGAGACGAGTCAGCAAACCGTTTTCTGCACTGCACTGTCGCTGCGCTGCACTGCGGTGCTGTCATCCGTTGACTGGACGGACGCAACGGGGGGGGACTATACGTACTTGGGGATGATGCGGTGCGGAGCGTCGAGGATGGAGAGGCAGCCCAGGGCGCAGAAGGCGTAGGCGCCGTGCGCCTCGCCGTCGGGCTTTCCCGATATGCCTCCCTCGAACGTTTGGCCTGATTGGTGAGCGGCGAAGAGAGAAAGGCAACCCGGGGCTAAGGCATAAACTTACATCTGCGTACATAATCCGCCAATCCGGTGAAGAGCGTGGGCCGGTCGGGCGTCCAGGCCGGCGAGTCGGTCGAGAGGTCCACCGGGAGGTTGAGGAGGGTGGCAATGACGGCCGCGCAGTAGGCTCCCCTGGACACGTTTCGTCAGACCACGGGTGAATAGTCTCTGCTGGTGTGCTGACCTACCTGACGTCTACCTCTCCGCCGAGCGTCATCTGGATGCCGCCGTCGGGCTGCTTCAGCGAGCAGAGCCACCTCCACATGGACCTCCGGTCGATGACCTCGTAGGCGTCCTCCCCGCCGACGATGGCCAGCGCGAGGACGACGGCGTACGTCGTGGCGAGGTGCGAGTTCTGGCCGTGGCCACCGCCGACGCCGCCGGAGGGGTTCTGCATGGTGCGCACCGTGGCGACGAGGTCCGACCGGTACGCGGCGGCGTCGAAGCCGAGCAGGGCGAGCGCGTTGAGCGACCAGTACAGGAACCACGGCCTGCTGGCGTCCGCGGCCACGTAGGGGGCCGGGAAGCGCCCCAGCTGCTTCTGGAGGAAGCGGACGTGGTTGTCGCGGAGGAGCCGCGGCACGCCGCGGGCGTTGTGGTCCTGCGAGGGGTCCGTCGCGGAGAGGAAGGGCACGCACTCGCGCGCCGTCTGGTCCTGGGCTCGGGATGTGGCCGTCTCGAGGGCGTCGCGGACGGGGGGCGGGGAGGTGAAGAGGGCCGGCACGACGGCGGGGGCGGCACGCCCGGAGGTGCTGTCGTCGCTGGAGTAGTCGACGAATTCCTCGTCGACGTCGCTCTCCGGGCGAGACGCCGGGGTGGAACCGGCCGTGGCGGCGCCAGCCATGTCCGCTGCGCGCTTGGTGAAGGTGGCTCTGGGGCGGCGTTTGAGAGGTTTGATGCGGGGTCTCATCTCACGACGCAGGCGTTGCGGTGGTCTTTGCGATGCCGGGTCTGGGTCTCTCTCCTGGTGTGGTTCCGTGAGAGGCGCCAGCTTCCGTGGGTGGCCTCAGTGTCTCATTTCCGTCCTTGCCGCGCGCGAGTGTCGAGGCCGCGATGCGGTTGC